>CANUEY010221554.1:0-69199 GCA_948099555.1 Croton setiger
GGAATATAATTACCCCACTAATTTTAATATCTCTAACCGAAACCATCCATCACAGTTTCGACTTTTATATATTAAAATCATATCTTATATAGGACTTAATCTTTTATAATTAAACCCAAGTTACATGGACCATAAATAATGAGAAATATTCTTTCAGTGATTCCCATCTATTTAGTATATATCTGATACTAATGATTTATGATCTATAAGAGTATATTACTGTATATACTAATTAAACTAGAATGTGATACTAATAACCGGATGTTTGTAATAATATATTCATATATATATATATATATTAGGTGTATGTATACATGTTCATATTCGGATTCAATAGGCCAAATTCTTGTTAATTTTAAATTTGTTTTGTTTGATTTTAAAAACCAGAGATAAACTCATTTTCATTAAGCTTGTGTGTATCTCATCCGTCTTAAAAAATAATTTCCTTTGAAAACAATTTTAATTTCTTATACAAATTCTATTTGACACCATTAGGCAAGATCAAATTTAAAGATTCTAAGATAAGGGGCTAGCTATAATTAATGCTTGAATTCACCAATCTCAGGTTAGTTTATCAATTTTCTGATTTTTAAGTTACGTTTCTTAGTAACCAAATTATTAATTAGTGGAACTACATCACATTAATAACCTAAGTGCAAAATTAATAATAAGTTTCCCATTTCAACAATTCATTCATATTTAAATATCGCTGAAAGTAAACCATTCAACCGTAGACTATTCTTTCTCTAATTTATGATTTTTTCTCTCAACTAAAACTTTACCGGCTCTTCTTCTTCACCTTCTAAGGCTACTACTGGTATTCATTATCGGTAGTAGCCGTCCTCTTCCTTCATTTTCTTTGTTTTTTCTTTATTTTTTGTGTGTTTTATCAAATAAAATTTTAGATTCGATGTGTTTTGGCTTAGATTCTAGTTTATTTTCTCAATTTGTGAGGTTTAGTTTCCTCTTTAAGAGAGTTTTGTTCTTCTTTTGGGAAATCTAGTTCATTTTTGTTCAGGTTAGATTTTGCTCTTTCATGTGACTTCTGCTAGTTTGGTGCTCTTATCTATAGAGTTGAAAGGTTTTTCTTGGTCGGAAAATAGTAGATTTAATACCATTCTTGTAGATTTTTCGGTGAGCAGACGAATTGAAGTGTCTAATTACGACCTATGCCACTAATTGTTTTTGCAAGAAATTTTCTTAATTGTATATGTAGTATCTGTTTTTTTAAGAGTTATTGCATATGTAATGTTTTATCTCTTTTTACTCTTTTCCCATTAATGAAGAATTTCATCCTTTTATCTCAAAAAGAAAAAAAAAAAAACCAAATTATTAATTAGTGGGAGTACACCACATTAATAATCTAAATGGAAAATTAATAATCGCTTTCTCATTTCGATCATTCATTCATATTGAAAATATATGTCACTAAAAGTAAACCATTAAACCTAAACTATTCTTTTTTTAATTTCATCAATTTCAGATAAAGTTATAAATAAATTATAAACTAGTCCTAAACCAGTAAAAGCCACCGGTACTTGAGGTGTTGGGAATGCTATCTGCAGTGATAATGGCAGGCCAATTCTACAATTATTGAGGGGGATTCCAAAGTTGTTATTGATGCAATGACAAACAAAGAAACGAAACGGACCACTTGGAGATTCATAGCATAGTGGCAGAAGCTTTGTGGTTGGCGAGGACTGCAATCTGTTAGTATTGTGCATGTTCATAGGAGTGCTAATGTAAAAGCCCATAAGTTAGCAAGGAAAGGGGCTAGAATAGCTATTTTCTTGGAATCTGCAATCCCAAGTAATGTGGTTAAGGGATAAAAATTATCTGTAATAATTTATGAGTAATGAAATGAATCTATGCATTTGGTTAAAAAAAGAAGAAATGGTACTACTTAAAGTAGCAGATCCCAATAAGTTGAAATCTGTCACCATGTGCCTTACCTTTGCTCTCTTAATGCTTCTGTCATTTCTCATTCAAACCCCATAAATGCACTCACTTCTCCATCTATTTTCATTACTAGTGGATCATAATCTCCAAAACTACCTCTTTCCAAAAACAATTAATTACTTATAAGTGCTTTGTTTCCACCAAAATCAAAGAACTAGAGTGTAAACCATTTGTCTACCCCCAGTTTACGAAGTTCTGGTTAAACTAAACCATTCAACTTTTAATTATTTAGACAATTCTATTTTTCTTTTTCTATAGTACATCTCATTTTTTTTTTAATATAAAGGAGAGCATAAATAGATTAAGTAACATTGTGTGAAATATAGTAAGTTACGCACTAAATATATACTGACAATATGATTGATAATCATAAGCAAATTCGAGTTCTGTGTATTTTACAACTTGCATGCACGTAGTACAATGAACAACTGTGAAACTGAATTTTATATATTATTTTGATTTTAGAAATACAAGTGGAATAATGATAAGCTGAGCTCCAAAACATAATAATTGGGCAGATGATGGATTCATCAGATTCACAACCATATCTTGTTTCTTGTTTTGTTTCCTTTATAATTATGGTCTCAGTTAGTTTATTAACCTAATATTATAGAATAATTATGAGAATGGCATTGGGATGATCCTGCATTAATCTATATTTAAAATCATTTAATCATAAGAAAAAGTGCTTTGGTTTGGTCCAAATTCTTGCAGAAATCATTATTAAATAAACTATATAATATTTCAGAAAATTACCCATTCAAGAACTGCTCTATACCTACCTTACAAGGTATTGATTTGATCGATTCTTTTATCAATTCATCATACATATTTATATGTTATTATTGATCGCTACTACCTCTTTACAATAATATCTATTAAAAAATTTTTTTTGTTATATTAAATTTGGTTATATATTATTTTCCAATATTGTTTATGTGAAATTTATTGGAGAAATTATTGAGAGAGAGAGAGAGAGAAATATTTATTTTATATTGGAATTAATTTAAAAATAATAAAGATGATAAGCAAATCTAAAAATTAGGCCATTCTATCGAAAGAAGATTTTTTTTTTTTTTTTTTAAAAAGAAGCAAAGAAGAATTTTAACATTATTTATAATTTTCAATCTCATACTAATTTCTTACGAAATGGTTAGAACAGATAAGGGATAATTATATGCCTAAATTAGTTAAGTAAAGAGGTTTAGTAGGTTCAATTTTCTTGAAGGAGTTGTTGAAAATTGAAATGAAGACAAAGTAAACTTGTCCTAAATCTCTATAAATTTATAGCAAATACCAATAATTGATAATTAATAAATAAAGCTTCTTAATCATTAATCAAAACCATTAAACTTTTTTAAAGACCAAATTCCTAGCTTAATTAATTAAGATAAGGACAACAAGAATTGGTTTGGTTGGTACAAATTCTAGTTTTTGAAAGTGAATTCCATTAACTCGATTTAATAAGTAATTTAATTTCAACAAGTAACATAGTATATACAATCACTACACAAGTTAATTAGTTTTTAAAATGATTAGTTAATCATAATTATAAATTTGTTTTTAGAATAAGAAAGAATGATTGATCGAAAATGAAATCCTGGTTTTTTAATTGTGATTAATTAATGGAAGTGGGCTTAACAGAAAACAGGCATGGCCCATATCAGAAAACAATAAATAATGTTGGGTTTATACAAATTGAAACCAGCTGGTTTTGTTCCCCTTTCTCATTTTCAAGTATACAATTCTAAAATCTTACTTCGCATTTATTTTATTTTCTTTTGGATTAAGTGGCCTTTATTTATTTTTTAATGTAAAATTATTACTGGATTAAACTAATAATACAAATTTTAATGATGCATAAATGAATCATATATAAACACAAATTATTTTGTAGTTTATCTATTTTTTTATATATTAATATTTTTTAATATACACGTGTATAAATTTAGTATAGGCTGTATTGCTGGTTGTCATTGGAAATAATTAGCATCAATAAATGATTTAAAGAAAAAGAAATAATAAAATACTATTTTTTATTTATTATTCCTAAAAGAATACTGTTACTATTAATTTTATTTATTTTAAGAAAAAGAAAAAAGGTCCTATAGATAAATTCACGTTTGTGTAAACAAAAATAAAAAAGAAAAGTTGTCATAAATGAGAACACGTGGAGGGATGACAAAGCGGAGTAGGCGGAGGCTCCGTCATAAAATAGCCCGCGAAATTACTGCCAACTGAACACAAACACAAACACAAACACGGATCAAATTAAAATAAGAACAGCAAAATAAAATTAGATAAGACCCCATTTTCCACAAATCAATAAACAAATCAAAATACGATCCGAACTAAGTGGACTCTCTATTTGGTAATTAATGTCTTCATAATCACATCTTTACTCTCTTCGTCTTTTCTTAATCTCTTCTTCTCTCTTAGTTTTTTCTTTTCTTTTCTCTTTTAGTCTCTGTTTCTGTTCATTTTTTTCCGTTGTTACGAGTTTTGGTTCTGGGATTTACAGCTGCTTTTGATTACAAAGCACACGGACAGAGAGAGAGAGGTACTCAACTTGAAAGAGAGAAATGGGGGAAATCCGAATTTGCTGACTCGGGTTTCGTTTCCTTTCCTGGGATTTCCCCCTTATTTCTTCTCAGGTTCTGATTTTTCATTCTTTGCTTCTTTAATTTTCATTTGCATTTCTTTTCTTTTTTGGATTGTTTCTTAGATTTTTTGCCATTTGTGTTTTCTTTAATTAATGTTGTTTTTTTTTTTATCAGTAAGCTTTAATTAATATTGAAAAGATAAAACCATAACCACTGAGTTGCTCATTTCATTTATAAAAATTAATTTCCTAATTATTATAATATATATGAAGACTGCACATTTTGACTGGTAGTAAGTTGTTGTACCTTTTGATTAATACTTAATATTTCATCAAATTATTTAGATTTGTTTGTCTTTTTATGATAATTATATACCTTTCTCTTAATAAAATCTGTTCATTCTTTATTTAATATTGATATGCAAGTATGATTCTGAACCTATCCAATCCAATGCTCCTAGACAAAGAATTTTTCTTGTCTTGTCATTTTCTTTCAAAAATGTTAATTGACATTTGATTTTTGTGTTGGAAATGTTGCAGGTTCCTTTTATAGACTCAAGCTTGTGTTCTTGGTTACTTTTGTTTGAAATAGTATAAATTTATAGCTGAGATAGTGATTGAATTTATTATTGTGAAAAAAATGGGTGGATGCGTATCAACAGCCAATGCCAAGTCAAGAACACAAAGGAAAAGCGCCTACAAATCTTCTAAACGCCGTGGAAAAATTTCCACTTCTATTTCTGATGTACCCATCCAAAGGTTTACTGAATCTGGATTAGGAGATTTTGCTGTTACTAGTGAGTTTGTTCATCTTGATTTCGAAAAGGGTGCTACTACTACTTGCAGAAGATCTGAAACTACTAACAAGAATTTCCATTTAACTCAGCTTCAGTGGAATCATAGCCAAATTGATGCAAAGGGTAATTTTGATTGTTTACCCTTTTTTATTTCCCCCCCACCCCCCTTTTCAGCAATAGTTTAAATTGTACTTTCACTCTTTGCAGGAGGGATATGCCAACAAGAAGAAGTATGGTTTGATTCTGTTAGTATTATAGACTCAGATTCTGATGATGACTATATTAGTGTCTACGGAGGAGGTATTTGAAAGAAGGGTGTTTAGTATTTGTTGATATGGTGTTAATTTTTGTTAATAGTTTCATTTTGTATGGTAGATGGATTTGGTAACGCAATAGTGCCCAAACAAAGCACTCAAGTGGTTCAGTCTGTAAGTGCATCCTGCTTCGTAGAAACAGGAAGCAAGAAGTACGAGGGATTCTATGAAAGTTACCTTAAAATAGATGGAGAGGTTCCTAATGGTGAGGACATGACGAAGAAAGTATTAGATGATCCGTATGGAAGTTTTAAAAGTCTTAAAGAACTTGCTTATGATTCTGGGGAGAAAGTTCAAGAAAATAGAAGAAAATCCACTGTTATAATGGTTTCTGTCAAGAGGAAATCCTGCGACGGAGAGGAAAAGACTCAAATATGTAAGCATTCGCCATACCTGGTTTTCTATATAGCCTTCTTGACATGTTTGTTCATTAGACTAGTTCATTTTCTGATACATTTAACATTTGAGTTATTGACTAATCAAGAACTCGTAAAAACAGTTGGTGCAGCTCAGGGAAGATTGTTGTATCGCCCAAGGGCTGGATTTCAAATTCAAGGTTCAAAACCAGATATGCCTATTCCAGGATGTTGGTCGGAGGTTTCACCTTCAGTTTTCAAACTCCGCGGCGAGAATTATTTCAGGCATGTTCTCAGTCGCGTCTGTTGGATATTATTCCCACACAGTTTAGTATCAAAGTGTGGTTTTTCTGATACATAATTAGAATAATTATGCAGAGATAAGCAAAAATGCACTGCTCCAAGTTGCAGCCCGTATATACCGATTGGCGTTGATTTATTTGCATGTCCAAAAAAGATAAACCATATTGCCCAACATCTTGAACTTCCATATGTGCCTGCACATGAGAAAGTTCCATCCCTTCTGATTGTTAACATACAGGTTATTATACCCTCAAAGTTTAAACAATTAGAATTTGTCCAAAATTTGTTATTAAGTGCTAATGTTCCTTCATTTTGTTTTATTTTGCAGCTTCCCACTTATCCTGTTGCCATGTTTCAAGGTGATTTTGACGGAGAAGGCATGAGCCTTGTATTATATTTTAAAATAAATGAAAATTTTGATAAAGAGATCTCAACCCATTTTCAAGAGACTATCAAGGTAGTATGCAAACAATTGTTTGGTATAAACCCTTTCCACCATCTTGGGTATGTTTTTAGCTGATACTTACAATGCTTTCTGCCTCAGAGAATGGTTGAGGATGATATGGAGAAGGTAAGAGGCTATACAAAGGAATCCACCGTTCCTTTCAGAGAAAGGCTAAAGATTCTAGCAGGGCTGGTTAATCCAGAAGATTTGCATTTGAGTTCAGCAGAAAGAAAGCTTATACACGCGTATAATGATAAACCGGTCCTCTCACGCCCTCAACATGAATTCTTCAGGGTAAACAAAACGAGCATTTTTTAAATGTTATGTTAATCATGCTTAATTTGATGATGGTAAAGTAATTTTCATTCGTTTACTTAAATAAAGGACTGGAAGCAAGAAATGCTAACACATCTGCAAATTGTGGTCTATATTTGTTTTTTCGATTCTGCATGCTCAATGACACTAACTTCTCCTAATTCCCAAATCCTACAGGGACCAAATTACTTTGAGATTGACCTCGATATCCATCGTTTCAGCTACATATCTCGGAAAGGACTAGAAGCATTCCGAGATCGTATGAAGAATGGTATTGCTAATGTGGGACTAACAATTCAGGTATGTATAATCTAGTTACGGATACAAAACGGTACATCTACATGCACGTCGTTTGCCTTAACATAATCATTTTGACAGGCGCAAAAACCAGAAGAACTACCAGAGCAAGTGCTATGCTGCGTGCGCTTAAATAAGATTGACTTCGTAAATCGCGGCCAAATACCCACCATTGTAACTACTAAGGATGATTAATTTCAGATGAAGCCTCTTCTGCAAATACTTCTGGCATATTCATCAATTAACAGATGTCTCGTTGTAAACCAGATTATTATCACCAGTACTGGTGGCAAAAATGACCCAAAATAGATATTTTCCCTCCTCTCTGTTATGAATATGGAAGTGTATTCTTCTTAATCTTATTCATACAAGATTCTATTCTTTTTTCTTTACAATTGGTGTATCAAGGTAGTGAATTTTGCAAGAACAAGAGCTTAGATTCTTATTTACGGCAAACTTTCCTGGAAAACTTCTATATTAGAGAAGCTGTTAACAGTGAGCAAAAGGCGGTTTCCAGCAGTGGGATTTGAACTAGTAATCAGTTCAACAGAGAAATATTTATCTAAGCTAGTTTATTCTGGCTTAAGCCGAGTTCAGTTATTGGGTTTTGCATACTTCTATGTACACAAATACATTTTATTCTTCTGTGTAATTTGTATCTTGTTGATGTAATATTATTAGCCTCACGCGCACTGCAGAGGCATGTATTTCCATTCCTTTTTGTATGGTACTTATTTTTTTTTTAATTGCATTTATCATTATTATTGCTTTTTTTTTTCTCTTTTTCTGTTTCGTAGCAGTATCATATCATCGAAAATAAACTATGAAAAAAGAAAAAAAAAAAAAACATTTGCATCGTAGAGTATTAAAAATTTTAAATCCAAAAGCAACAATTTTAATATATGCAACATCCAGTATAAATATTGTACAAAAGAATGCAAAGGACAGGATTTATATGAAAATATACCTGCTAAACTGTTTACATAAAACAATATTGTCTTCTAACTCAGATTCAAGAAACTCTGACCCAGATTGACTTCCTCTTTATATGCTTTTTCTCTTTCTCGTGTGTATATGGCAATTGGTGATAGCTGACAGGGGCCTTGATCAAAACAATGGCCTTTTAAGCCATCATAAACAAATTTCAGCAAAGATGTGTCCAGAAAGAAACTATGTTATCTGCTCTTCTTTTAACCGCAGCCGTGCTACCGGTTGTTGATTATTGGAACCAATGTCTCTTCTGTTATTTAAGGCATGCTTCTCTGCATTTTTCTGTTTTGGATCCGATGAATTACTGTTGGCTGTGCTGTGGATGCTCCCTTTAGCTGCTGGTACGTCATGATTGTGTTTGCCTTCATATGTTGTTATAACTGCTCCTGGGTCTGCTGCTGCTCTTTCGACATGCTTACGTACTTTGCAGCCTGGGGTTGTGCATTTATAGTAGCTCCTGTAAATCAGTAACAAATGTTAGCGTTGAAACTTAAAAGGCAAGTAAAGAACGAAAGAAAAATGGCAATAACAAAACTAGGGCTGTAAAAGAACCAATACGATCGCGAACAGTTCGGAGTTCGACTCATTAAATACTCGTTATTTCATCTAAATGCCTTGAACTTATTGAATTTTGAGCCAATCTCTGAACGAGCCGAGCTCGAATACCTAAAAATTTAAACTAGTTGAGCTTGAACATGTTTGAAAGTAGCTCGAGGCTAAGGAATCCTAAATGAGCCGAGCTCAAGCAGGGCACCATTTGGCTCAACTCGGCTCATTTACAGCTCTAAACAAAACGGATATATACGGCTGCTAAAGGAATAAGCAATGAATGGGCATGATAATGAAAATCTGAAATGTCTCCAAGCAGGGTGATATATGTTAAATGATGAAAAGCAGAAAAAAGTTGTTCAGTGATAACTGGGAAGATACTAGGAATGATCAATCATATCTTCTATTTGTAAATGAAAAAAGGATACAGTTGAGTTAATTTTCTACGATTGATTTGTGACTCTAATGACCTTCAAATTGACTTTTAAATCTGACAATGATCCAAACATATGAAAAGATGGATCAAGAATGTCAACTCTGAACTCAGAATGTCTCTGAGAAAAAAAGTTCCTAAGACCAACTTACCAATGTTTGACGATTTTAGGATGTTTTCACATCTAACTCTAATGTGGATTTCCAATGATTTGCAAGCTATTTTTAGCTAAGTTTCACATTTTAATTACCCCAACTTGGGTTACGGAAATTCACCTTGGATAAGGATTGCCTTTCACAACTTTTTGCCCGTACTTACGCCATCTATAGCCATCATCCAAGAGATCAACTTCACTGGTAGTTTGCACAATGATTCTAGGCTCAGTAACCGTTCTGTGTGAAGAAGGTGCCTCTGTTACTCTGACGTCTGTATTTCTGCATAGCAAAGAGACTTTGTTAGACATGCATTATCAATTACTCTATGATATAACATTTAGTCATTGAAGGCTAGAAGATACCTTCTCTTGGGATCAGGTTCATCTTCATTCTCATTCGTACCAGTTTCAGCATCACCTACTTCCTCACTGTCACTTGTCCCAGATAAATGCTCAGGTGTAGCCTGGCTTAATTCCTGATCCTTCCTATCTTTCAATTTATTCATGTTCCCACTTTGCAATTGAGAAGATAGTTCAAAACTACTTTGGGCATTTGAATTTCCATTTGCGGTTCCAGCATCCTTAGGACGCTTATTGGGTTGGGGAGGTTGATGATTGTGCTGCCCCTTGTAGATAATTTCGGTCACTTGACCCTCAAGAGATCGCTCAACCTTTTTCTTGACAGGACAATTCTGATGAGTGCATTTATAATAACTTCGAGGAAATTCGCTTCCTTTTACTTGTTTCTGCCCGTATTTTCGCCAATTGTAGCCATCATCAGCAGGCTTATCAACAGCAATGGAAGAAGCCTGGGATCTCTGATCAGAATATGAGAAGTCTGAAGGTTCCTTTATGGATGAACTAGGGTCTGCCACTGAGGGTTGCACCTCATTGTGCATTGTTGAAATAGTAGTCACAGGTGTAACTTGTGCCATAGACGTCGGTGCAGATTGTTCTTGAATTTGCATATGAGATTGAGCCTGTGCTGCCTGAGCAGTAACCTGTGCTAGAGCCTGCTGGTGACTCATTCCAAAGGGTCCCTGAAAACATCGTAAACCATTAATTGGTGAACAAAAAAAATAATAGGCTTTCTACAAAACAAAAGCACATTAGCTATAAATCATGCATCAAGCCGAAAGCTTCAGATTGACAACAACATAATTTTCTATTTTGAAGTTGCTAAACTTGGCAAATTATGGATTTGAAAAAAAAAGAACAGTAACAAATACATTTACATCTGAACTTCAAAAGGTTAACACATCAACTCAAGGATTCAAATTGTCAATCTATAAATCAAATTATGCACTGTGTAGAAAATGAAAATGAAATGAATCGATCCAAAATCAAAAATTTCCAAATGACAGCTGATAAGTGAATGAATCCGAGAGGATATTCTTAAGGAAATAAATACCTGGGGAGAAAAGAGTCCAAACCCCGGCGAGTCAAGTAGACCAATCGGACTAAGCCCCGGAGGCATGGAGAACATCGGCGGTGGCGGAACAATGGATAAATAGTTAGGCTTGCTGACGTCAGCAGCGGAGTTCTTATCCTCCTGAGGATTAGGATTAGAAGAAGGAAAGGGAAGTTTGTTATTACTATTGGCTGCAGGGGAGGCCATGGCGCCAGCAAGAAGCTGGGAAAAAGATTTGAAGTCATCGGAATCAGAGAAGAAACTTGATACAAGAGTCATAGGTCCAGGACTAAATCCTAATCCCATGCTAACACCGATGCCAGTGCCAGCTGTAAAGAAAGAATCATTGAAGGAACGAGGCGGGAGAGTGATGGTGGCCGGGCGGGAAGAAGCAGAGGAAGATTTCGCAGGAGGCGAGGCAGAAGCCGATGCCGGCGGTAAAGAAGGAGGAGGCGGAGGTTGCTGCTGCTGATGCTGTGGCTGGGCTCCATTTTCAGCCATTAAGAATAAAAAGAAAAGTTATGTAACAATGATTGAGTAAATATTGTTATATCTATCACTTTACAGTTTCTTTCTATCCAAACAAAAAACTGTTTTCTGATTTTTGCTTCTTCTTCTTTTCTTTTTGCTTTTCCTTTTTCTCTTCTGAACTTGTCTTTCTGTTTTACTTTGGCGGATCTGAAATTCAGAAAGAAAAAAAAAGTCCACGCCGCAGATTCCGATATTTAAAAAAAAAAACGTTTTGTCTTTATTGTTGTCCGAATAATATTTTCTATTTGAGGAATTGTCTATATTGCCCTTCCTAATATGAGCAACTCGATTAAGTAATTGAAGGATTGTGTGGGTAACATAGTAATTAAAAGAGAGGAAACATGTGATGTAAATAGTGAAGGTAGATGTTTCTCATCTGCCACCTTTCATTATCTCATTTACTTACAATGTTTGTTGATTGGTAAATTAAATTGTAACGTAATGAAATTCAATTTTTAGCCGACATTATTTTTTTTAAATATATTTAATTATTTTATTAAAAAATTATATTTTGATCATATTCATGGCTAACAATATATATGTATATATAATATTATAAAATGTTAGATATCTTTATCTTATATAATCAGCATGCCGTACACCTAATTTATTGATTTAAATTAAAATAAAAATCATAGTATAATTAATGTGAATAATCAAGATTTTCAAACAATATATAGGTAGTAAAAAGTTTTAGGACAGTTAGATGGGAAGTTTAGGATATTTAATGTAAATATAGTAAATGAAAAGAATAATAGAAGGTAGTTGGAATGGAATGACATACAAATGTGGAGACAATAAAGGAGTACACACAAAGTCACATTTGGTCATTTTTGTCAAAAACTCTTAAGAATTCAATTCTTACAAGTTCCACTTCTTTGCATATTAATTTGTATAATTGTTCATTTATCTCTATTTATCTAAAAATTTATAAATTTTATAGTTAAATTTCTTTGTAATTATAATAGTTTAAAGAACCATATCTTAACTATGTCTTGTTCATTGAGAAGCAAGTGTTTAATTTAATCTAATGATAAAGGTGCAATACTTCCTTACATTAAAATATTTTTTATAAGAAACTGTATGATGAAATATAATCAAAATAGTTACAAGCCAATGATAAACATTAATTATTATAAAGCCTCTCACTTTTGAAGTCATAGTTGATAGCACCATAAAAAAAATCATATTTTTAATAAAAATAGCATATAAGTTTGATATTTTGAAAAATATTAATTTGCTATTTTAAAAATTATGAGAAAATATGTATTATTTTTCTAAATAATAAATATATGTACTATTTTTCTAATTAAATTTTAAAATAATCCATAAAATATTATCTCATTTCCACGCACACAATGTTTAAGTTGCTTGTGGAGGGGTATACGTATTCTAATAAAATAACAAATCTTTGTTAAGGGTACCCAAATTTATAAGTATATTAATAATAATGTTAACTATTCTATCTAGCTAAGCGGTAAAGGGCTAAAATTCTAAACTTTTTTTCGAGTTACATACTATGACATTATTTCAATTGTTTTAGCTTTAAAAAAAGAGGGAAAGAAGAAAAAAAACTCCATTGCTGTTTAAACTAACCATTTGTTAAAAGGAACTTAAACAACTTACTAGCACTGCACTCGCCAATTTTTATCTATATTTTTATTTTTATTTCTCCAATGTTAGGTGGGTCCATTGCTAGAGCATTTGGTTAATTGAAATCAAAACTAAATCCAACGTTCGGTTTTCGATTAATCGAACTTAAAAAATACTAATTGAAAATTAATTGATTAACAAATAATCGAAACTGAAATTTTCAGTTAACTGAAAACTAACCGAAACAAAAAATGAAAGGAAGATGGAAAAAACCAAACTAAATTAACCAAAAAATCAAAAGGAAAGAGGGAGAAAACACTAAACAAAGTAGTTTTTTAAGTTAGTTTGATTTTTCGATCAACCAAACTAACCGAAATTTTTTAAAAAATGCTAACCGAAAATCAAACCAAAAATTTTAATTAACCGAATAAAAAATCCGAAAATAATAAGAAATTCGGCTGTTTTTCAGTTCCGTTTTGGTAAAAACTTAATTGTGCTCTCTCCTAAGACCCAGTGTGGCTCTATCACTTATAGCTCAGCTTGTGAAAAACTTGTGTTCATTTGTCGAACTCACAAATTAAGTTGATTTAATAAATAAACGGAGGCGGAAAGTATATGTTATAGTGAGTGTTGGCGATGGGTGAAAGGGAAGGGTTGGCAGCGCATTGTTTTTGAGTTGGACTCTCTACTTGTTGTTGAAGCAATAATTCAATTTTGAAGGGAGTCCTCTTATTTTAATAGTTTGGTTTCTAAATTTAGGGGTATTTATACATCTCTTAACAACTCATAATCTGGAGTTGATTTATTGATTTTATTTTGTTAAAAAATAAAAAATGAAAATGATGATGGGCATTGGGTCAAGTCCATACCGCGTAGCACGTAGCTCCATGCTTTAATCATTCAATATTTTTTATTTATAGACAGACAGCCAAACACACTTATTAATTTTCTTTTTCAGGAATCCATATTTGATGTTCAAATCTCCTTATTTATAATTATTTTTCTTTTTTCTCAAATTTATCAACAATAATGTTTTTCCTTTGCTTTAATTATTTAGTTTTATTAGGTACAGAAATTAAGTCTTTTCAACTCACTTCAATTTCTCAATTTTAAGTCTTTCTCAGCCAATATTAGTAAGTAGTTTTTACAACAAGTTTGTTTTTTTTAACAAGTTAGTTTAGATTTTGAAAAACTTAAAAGTAGAAAAAACTAGTAATTTTTTTTCTTTTCTAGAAACTTGTAATTTAATTTTTAAATCAAAATTACTTCTTTTGTAAATCAGATTACGGTCGAACACATTTAAATATTTAATATAAAATCATTTATATTTATAATTCTATCAATACCAATTACTACTAAATAAAAATTTGGGCTCGAATATAATTAACATAAATTACATGATCATAAGTATTAATTAAGTAAAAATATGGAGATCTAAACATACTTTTCCTAAAGAATATTTATACTAAAAGAACCCCACGGAGCTAAGCGAGCGAACTCGACGGGCTCAGTGCAGAGCAATTTGAGTCGAGTATTGCAGTTGAAGCAGAAAAAGAGAAGACAAATGGACGACTCGACAACTACTCCCGCTCTGACTGCTCCAGTTCGCTGCATCGTTAAACTCGGTCAGTTTTCTTCTATTTTTTTTTTTTCAGCTCATGCGACTGACCATGTCATTTCTTTACCTTTTCTTTAGCGATTTTGATTTTTCATGTTTTAGTTAATGAATTATCAATTCATTGGTTTCCTTTGAACTGGGTTTTGATTCTTATCAAGTTTTTCTTAGCCAAAGATTGATAATTTGTGATTTAAGCCCTTGTTATTATTGAGATCAATGTTCATGTGCTAGAAGTGAATTGCCTTAATAAGAAACTTAAGAGAATTGTTATATATATATATAATGCAGGAGGTGCTGCAATTACTTGCAAGAATGAGTTAGAGAAAGTAAATGAAGAAAATCTTGAGATTACATCCTCACAGTTAAGGCAAGCTATGATTAATGGGCCTGGCTCCCAAAAAGTTTTTGGGATGGATTGGAGTAAGAGACCTGGAAAGCCTGAAATTTCCCTTGATATGGATAATTTGGAAAATCAAGCCTTGTTGAATTCTAGCAGTTTTGTTGTTGTTCATGGAGCAGGTACTTGTTCATGTTTGTTTCATTTAGAATGAAGACTATTTGTGAATTGACAAGTTCACTTTATACTGCATTAGGACAGTTGGTTCCTTGTACATCGGCAGTTTTGGTCTTTTGATTTTAAAGTGTGCTTTATAGTTCTAGTTTGCTAATGACATGCGATTGGGTTTTTCTTGTTTATTGTTGCATTTAGGTTCTTTTGGGCATTTTCAGGCTAGCAAATCAGGGGTTCATAAAGGAGGATTGAACCAACCGCTTGTCAAGGCTGGTTTTGTTGCCACACGCATTTCTGTAAGATCACTATGGTATTGTAATGCATCTTTTCTATTTTTGTTTTCTTTTTATTTTTTATGTATAATGATGCAATGCAGCCAAGTGCACTGGTGGTCCTATTACAATTGAATATGTTTCATATTTTTACAGATCCTGACATCCTTGTACCTAATTAACCATGTCCTGTTTTTGTAAATTTATTGATTTTTTTTAAGAGTATCTTTTAAATTTTTGTAATAAATGCCAAGTTTTTATGACTGCTTGTTGCTTGCGTAATTGCTCTGATTAGTTAAAAGATCCTGCCAAGGTAGCTATGTTATTCCATAGGAATTGTGAATGTGTTTGCTGTGGAAGCCTTCGGGGAACTACATTTTCTTTCATGTCTAAGCTCCCTTTCAATGCATATGAAATTTCATTTTGAAGCTTTGGCATGCTCTCTCTCTCTCTCTCTCGCTTTTTTTTTTTTTTTTTTTTTTGGGACAGCTATGGGGTACCGAATGCTAAAACAATAATTTTTGTTTTATTATTGTTTTCAAAAGATTTTTAGTAGTTCTTTTTTGGATGTTGAGAAACTATCACCTTCAAATCGTCACGTTGTTACCTTACATTTTGGTGTGGAAAGTATTGTAAATGTAAGGATATGAGCGTCAGATTTGGATGGGCTTGTGGCTGCTAGCAATTTTCTTTTTTGGTTTTTTCTGGTACTTTTAAAGCTATAACGGCTTCTTTCTAGATCATGAACAGATATCGACTTGAGAAAAAGTGGTGTCACTTATTAGAAATAGTTAGTTTATTGAAGGATTTCAAATGGAAATGCATTTTTTTAATTTTCTTTTTGAGTAAGGAAAGGGGTTCGAACCAGGGCTATTGCGTGGGTCATACATGCACTTATCACTAGGCTAAGCTTTGGTTTGTTATTTTCTATGCATTTGACAATTGATTGGTGTGGAAAATATTCTTTCATATCCATCAAGTCTTTGTGCTACTGATGCCAAATTTTCTGAAACATTGACTTTGGTCTCACGACGGACATATTATTCATAGACTATTTTCTCTTTCTATTTTATCATTTTCTATCTTAACATATCTTTTATTTTTGCATTGTTTCAGGTCACAAGTTTGAATCTTGAAATTGTTCGAGTGCTAGCTAGAGGTAAAATTAATGAAAAAGCTACTTTTACACTTTTTTTTCTCTTCTGCCCTGCACAGCCATACATGCTTTATGCCTGGCAGCCTAATAGGAAGTCTCTTTGTGAAAATGCTTTGGGTTCTGTAGGAATTTGGCAGTAGTGTTTGACACTAATGTCAACAAGAAACTATTGCTATCTATTTAAATATTTGCCTGGTAAGTTTGAAGTACCTCAACCAAGAAACAGTTCTATGATTGTAATATGACAATAATAGATATCATGAACTTTTGAAGTTGAGAATAGACTTAGTGTTCAGTTTGTAGCCCATCAATAGCCATTTCTGTTTTTTGATTTTGGAATGTGGAATTCATCACTCTAACAAGTTCTTTTTCTCACCAGAGGGTATTCCTTCCATTGGAATGTCTCCATTTTCATGTGGATGGACGACTTCAGAAAGAAATGTCAGAGGCATTGAAATAGAGTGTATCTGTTATCTAATTTGCATCAAATATGGGTCTTTCTTTTTTCTTCAGTTATAATGAGTGATTAAATATAATTCCGAAGCTTCTGAGCTTGAGCTCTTTTATTTTGCATCAGATATCATCGGCAGATTTGTCAACGGTTGCTAAGGCAATTGACTCTGGATTTGTACCTGTAAGATATAATTCCTACACTTATACTGGTCCCTATAGGCTTTAGCATACTATAAATTTTTCATTATCTTATATTTTCTTTTTGATGGATAATAAGTAGTTGTAAATGAACCATTTGTTGGGATTTTTTAGAAAGGTGAAGAAATGGAAAAATGAACTTATTATTCATCACACGTATTATGCCTATTTATAGGCTACAAGTTCAACAAAATAAGCTAAAATATCTAAAGAATCACATCTTATGCTAAAAATATGAAAAATATATGCAGAAAATCTGCACTAAAAATAAATTCAAATCACAATAAAAATGTTCCTAAATATTAAGTCAACCATTTTTGAATTAACCCTAACACTATTATCTCTTTATTATGCTCTCACTTGTCATGTCGGGAATAGCTTTGATGTCAATTATAAAATGGACACAAAATTATTTAGCATGTTTTGCGTTGTCTTCAAATGTTCAATAAGAGAAAACCTCAATAACTGTGCTTCTCTAAGCTTAGAGTCACTAAGGATTAAAGCAAGGAAAACTGTAGTACTGTGGCATTGCAGTTTTGCGGGAGCTGGTACCGAAATAGCACATTTATAGAACCTTTCATGGTCCCTTATGGTTGTAGAGGTCAACTGAGATTATGACTTAAAAAACTCACTGTTCTAGGTTCTTAGCATGAGTCAATGAACCATCAAATGCATTCAAGAACTCATAGCTATCTTGATATTCAAATATAATGGTAAAGAAATATAGTAAACTGCCTCTTGTTTCTTCCATTTACTTGTATAGCATGGACCACTTGCTATGACATTCTTTTTGCATGAATCTCCTATATTGATTACTCATCATATTAAGGAGACATGAGCTTTTCTTTTCTGATATGGTATCTCGCTTGAGCCTTTTTGTTCTAACCTTTGGTTGAAAATGTTGTATCATCGCTTCCCTTTCTAGGTTTTGCATGGGGATGCTGTACTTGATGAATTACAGGTTTGATTTTCCCAATAATAGATGTGAGTTATTGTGATTATGGACTTGGGATGATATATGCTTATATTGCTTATCTAAACAGGGATGCACCATATTGAGTGGGGATGTGATTATACGCCATCTTGCAGGCTACTTGAAACCCGATTACGTGGTTTTTCTTGTATCCTTTTTCCATGATATGATTCTATATCTTGGGCTCACTTTTGTGTAATAGTTCTTAAATCTTCCTGTTTCTGTGCATCATCCACGTTTGGATTAACACTTATGTTTTGAATGAGAATAAAGCTATTTCTTTTGTCATTCAATTAACGTAGACCTAAGACAGATGTTTTGGGCGTGTATGACCGTCCACCTTCAGAACCAGACGCAGTTCTGTTGAGGGAGATTGGTAAATATTTGTATTCTGAACCTATAGGTTATATGTAAATCTGCCAAATTGAATGCTCATAACCAATCTTCATCTTTGAACAACAACAGCTGTGAATGAGGATGGAAGCTGGTCTGTTGTGAAGCCAATACTTGAACATGCAAATAAACAAGGTTTGTGAAATTAAATAAGCTTTGTACTTACAAACAAAATATCTCTAAATTAAATATCACTTTCTTTCAGCAGTTGAAATAACTGTAGCAGCCCATGATACCACTGGCGGAATGGTGACTAAAATATCAGAAGCTGCAATGATTGCGAAACTTGGCATCGATGTCTACATCGTAAAGGTGATACGTACAGCTTCTCTTGCTCGATCCATTTCTCCTCATTCATTCTGGGTTTTAACAATCTTGTTGGTAAAATACAGGCAGCTACAAGCCACTCATTGAGGGCCTTAAGTGGAGAAGTGAGAGGCACCATTCCTGATGATTGGCTTGGCACTGTAATCAGATTTGTCAAATAAGGAATGGAATCAATAGCAGTTCCTGATTTTTGAAGTACTGTAATTTGAGTTTATGTATTTGAAAATTATTTCTTGAAATATTTTTGTTTTTGTAACGTTTAGATTACTGACCTATTTCTGCAACCCAGAATTAATGATTAATATGGATTCACAATCAGGTGTGCAAGATAAATGTCCATTAGAATTGCAGAATTAGGAAATGATTATGAATATATAGTTTTACTCGGTATTATCGTTATTCGACTCAAAATTGAAAAGCCTACTAGTTCAAGACAATGTGTAAAAATTTTTTTGGTCCTTTATGATAGGCACATACCAATTTTTTTTTTTTTTTTAAATTTTGACCCTTATTTTAAATTATGGTGCAATACAATTTGGTATATTATTGTAGTTCAAAATAGGGTGACAAATCGCAAAGTTCACATAAATAATTAACCTAAATTAACTCACATACACATGCATTTTTTTTAACAGATGTACATGCGATTTGTTCCTCAACAATCAAAGAAATTTTTTTTTTTTTGACAGAATACGTAAACACATTTGTCCAATTGTCAAACAAAGAGAAAAAAAACTCAAATCTATAAGAAATAATCAGTAAATTCTAAAACATCTATAACATCCATTCATAAAGGTCTTGGAAGACCAATAAAAATACCACTCATCGATGATGATAGAAACACCACTCAATGACAATAGTCTATAAATGAAGGCCACATCCCAAAACTAGTTCTTGGGGCCGATGTCCTTGAGAGCACAGATCTGCTCCTCTCCCATGGAAGACATAACAGTCACAACCAAATCTTTTCCTTCACCAAATCCATCCTTAATCTGCATGAAATGCAAAAACTTGAATCAAATATGAGAAATCATTCAGTATTGAATAAAAACTGATTATAAAACAATCATTCAAGTAATGAAAACTTGAAAAACTACCCAAGAATTCGAAATGAGAGGGTAATATTATCAAACCCAAAAAAAGATTTTTCCTTGTCCAAGTGGTAGGAGTTTATTCAGTCATAAAAATTCAAGTTCTTTTGAAAGGGGTGTTAATCAGGTTGCCTTAATATAACTATCCTTCCATTTTCTTTCTTTTTTTTCTAACAATTTGTACTATTCAATAATGTTAGCAATGTAGAATTTTACAACAAACCTGGGTCAGAAGACTTTCATCTGTTGGAAGCCTCAGATCATCCTTAGTATTGCCATTCTCAGTCAGAAGACTCACCTGAAAGATAAAAGTCGGTATTAATATAAATTTAACCAAATTAGAAATACACGAATTAGGAAATGAAGCAAAGATTATACAAATCCATCTTCTGAGATGTCAATCAGCTGATAGTCAGTACGTGTAACATGGGGAACCTGTAATAATATCAAACTATATATTAAAAAAAGCTTCAAATAGGATTGAGAAAAAAATATAAAAGGATTATTTCAAAAGTGCATACATCACAATTGTGAGAGGAAGGAACAATATCTTCAAGTTTCTTGCCATTGAAGATATCAATTGCAACAAAGTGACATTTAGCATGACCATGCTTGCCAGTTTTGGAGGTTGAGACTTCAACGACCTAATAAAAATTAAAAATGGTTATACATAAAAACAAAGATGCATTATAGCAAATTAAGAAAGAAAAACTTATAAATTTTGTTTCTTATCTTCATCCAATAAGTTTTTGAATGCTTTATTTTTATCTATATGAAATTACTTTAATGTGACTTTTTAATTAATTAAATGATGTAAAACTAATTAATTATCAATTTGTTATAATTTTTACCCGTATATTAATTAATCTAATCAAATAAATGTAAAATGTCACAATAAAATTACATAAAATCCAATACATAGGGTTATTATGAAATTGTATAGTTAATATAACTCGACCATGCAAATTCAGTTAAAATTGTCAATTATCAATTTGGTAATATAATAAAGAAAAGTAACCGGATTAATAATAATTTAATAGATTTGGTGTGATTTAATTTTGATAAGTTTTGTTTCTTATCTTCATTCAATAAGTTTTTGAATACTTTATTTATATTCATATGATGTGACCTTAATTAATTAAATGGTTTAAAACTAATTAATTATCATTTTGTTATAATTTTTGCCAATAAATTAATTTAATATAATCAAATAAATGCAAAATATCAGAATAAAATAACATAAAATCTATATGGGGACATGCTAAATCAGTAAAAATTGTCAATTATCAATTTGGTATTAACAAAAAAGTAACTCAGTCAATTAACTGGATTAATAATAATTTAATTGATTTCGTGTGATTCTATTTTGATTAAAATGGGATTGAAATTGGAAACAAATTCAAAAAGGTTCATCATTCCAGTACTCTTTACTGGAGGAAGCAACCAAATATCCTGAAATAAAAAATCAACATAAATACCCAAATACACAAATCAATCACTCAATTCATTTTGGGTGAATTAACCAAAAAATTTACAGAAACATCAAAATTAAAATTCATGCCAAAAAATGTATATCATTCAAAACCTCCCTATTTATACGTTTCAAGCTTTATACATCTACATAGCAGTAGATCGGGTATAGAATAATAGATCTAACAGCAAAACATCTAATAAAAGGTAACAGCAAAAAACACATGGATAGCTAAGAAATATAGATCTAACATCTAAATCTAAAAGCAAACCTTGCATGGACGTGCTTTAATGACGATGTAACCGTTCTTCCTTATAGTTCCAGCTTGCTGAGGATATGTTTTAGAAGCTCCAGCATCGGCCTTGGACTCAAAATGGTGCTCTTCGTCAGACATGGCGGCTGAAGCTTAAGAGACTGTAATCACAGATACTGAAAAATAAAAAACCAGGAAAGGAAGCAGCGTTAAAAGAAAGCAACTTTTGAGTTTTGAGATTTTATAAGGATGAAGATCTAAAAAAATAAAAAGCAACTAGGGTTTTTTTAATTTCTGAAGCTAGGTTTAGTTTCAACCGTTGGATTAATCAAGTGTATATTAACACAACAGCAAACATATATCTGCGTTACAATAACGCTGAGGGGCAGGCACTTGGCTGTGCACTTTGAAAGAAAATAATTAAGTAATTTGTCCAAACAAAATAAAGTATATCTAATAATCTAACATAAATTCATGATTTTTTATTCTCAAAAAACAAAATTTTCTTCTCCGATTGAAAAAAAAAATTGTTCTAGCAAATTTGGAATCTTTTAAAATAATTTATTAAAATATTTTTCTATTATAGTGAAATAAATTATATTAAGAATCAATTATAAATACTTTAAATCAACAACGTATCACAAACAACACAACATCAACATTACAGTCCGATTTAAGTAATTTTGCATAACTTGGCTCGGCAGAGGATGAATGGTGATGCGGAGTTCAGGCAGGCGGTGGACCAAGAAACTGAACTTTCACAACCACCGACAGGCAAAGAGATGAAGATTAATGTGGACGTGCCACTGATCAATGAAACAAATGTGGAAGTGTTGGATTTATGGTTAGAAACTCTGCAGGAAACCAACAGGACCCTCTTATTTAAGAAGCTACAGGAATCCTTATGGCCACAAAGTTTGCAGTGCTACAATGTCCAAGTCAAGTAACCAAAGAGTGATTGTAAAGTGGCAGTAGAGGCGGTGGTAAACAAAGGTGCAGAGAACTTAAAAATCTCAAATTCTAATATCTGTGTTAAATTTATCAATAGGGATTATTGTAATGTTGGCAAGGAAAGGTTTAGTCTCCACTCCCAGGTTTGTTGCTAAAAATGAGGATGAATTGGACCTTAACATTTTAACTAGTTCCATATTTTTCAAACTCTATATTGGTTAATATAGTTTTATTATATTTATTTTTCTTATGGTACTGTAGAGAAGACTTTATGAAGTGTATGTTTTTATTTTAAATTCATACTCTGCTGTTGCCCTGTAAAGAGGTGCTTGCTAGAAAGAGGTCTATATATTAATTATTCAATTATGTCATTGTACTATGAAAATGTGCTTATTATAAATTCAATTAATTTGATCAAATTAAATAAATCATCTTTTTTTTTTTCTAACGGGGAATTAAATTAATCATCTAATATAAACTTGAAAATATAGTTACATAAAAAAATAAAACAAAATTATTATTACAAAAATTTATAAACTTAACGATGCAGAGCATAGGTATTCGACTAGTATATCATATTCTTGAGCTCAGCTAAACTACCTGAAAATGAAAGGGATACAATGCCGACCAATATCTTCGTTCCAGTAAAGGCATTTTGGCGGCTGGAATAAGGAATAGGAAAGAGACTGAAAACTGTCCATGCCAAGAAAAGGTTTAGATAGACAAATTCGTATGGTTACCTCTTGACTTGAGTAATGATAAAACTATCAATTTCCTACTTGAAGCTTTCATTACGAAATGATCAAGCTGTCATCCAGCTTCTGTATAAATATCTGAGGGGGGACTTCCCTGTCAAGCCGAAATAGAACATCATGATTCCCAGATAGGTATAACAGATAAAAACAAGACTTTGAAAGAAAGAGAATATAATGGAAGCATAAAACAGTTGATGACAAGAGTCGCATACAATTCATCATCTTCCCGGTATGAGCATGATGCAATTGCCAAAAGTTCTCCCGCATGATTGAATGACAAAGACGCCACACCATTTGGGCATCTAGAAAACTAACATCAAGGAAAGTTGAAACCAAAAATACTAGCAATATGAGCAAATAAACTCTATCACAGCGCCAAAATCAGTTTGAATGAGAGGTACCTCATGTAATTTTCTTTTACTTTCATCACTCCATGCGATAATATACCCATCATTGTCTCCAGTAATGAATGTGCTACATACACTGTCAAGAACACTTGATCAGTTCAAGTTTTATAAAAGCTGTGAGCTGGAAAACTATTAAAGTATTGAGAAGATTGCACATACCATGGGTTGAAAACAATGTCATTAACTGAAACTATATGTGCTCTTCCGTCCTTTGACTTGGGATGACACCGGAAAGCATATCTGCAGAGATTTTTAGGACATATAGAGGTAATGAAAAACTGTCACAACTTGTCCAAAACTCAGGACTTGAAAGTCATCAAGCAAACTATATAGGAGTGTTTCTTTTCTTTCAGTAAGGGTAAGGGAAAAAACAAAAGTAACACTGCAAGAATTTGAATATATATTTATTAAAAGTTAATGTTTTAATATCCTAATTAGAGAAGATGTATGTTTAATGTCCTTGACCTTGCACAACTGAAGGATAAATTATTATGCATAAATATAGTCGAAAAAACTGACCCTTTATTTGAATTGGACGGATATATGAATTCCAATGCTACCCGTCCATCTACTGATCCAACTGCATAACCTGCAGGAAAATATATCATTCCAAAGAGATTTCTAGTTGTATAATTGAAATCAAGTGCAGACACAAACAACTAATGAATTATAATAACACCATACAAGGTTATTAAGAAAAAAAGTGGCAGATAGAGCTGTCAATGGTCAACGGGAATTTGTAGTCGGAACAAATATGACTAGTAATGTAAATTTAATCTTTAGCATCTCTTAGTTTCTTATTATCAAAGCATAAGATATTTTTCAAATGAAGCTATCAGAGTAACTAAATGACCACAATATAGAAAGATAGCAATAGTAGAATAATTTAAGTAATACCTTTAGAATCTGGAATCGAGCTAATACATTTTATTCGTACATCCATACATGAATGTTTTGAATGAACTGGCCTCTCCAAGTTTCGCAAATCATATATATGTACTGATCCTCCAACAGCTACGACCAAATGAAATCCAGAGAGAGACATGGACTCAACTTCTGCACCCAAGTTTATCTGGGATGCAATTGGTATTGCTGTGCGCATATCCCAGAACATCACGTTCTTGTCTAAGCTAGCTGAAATTGCTAGGCCTACCACAAGCAAAGAGAAGGGATCAACATTTTGAAACAAGTAATATATGTACATAAGAAAAGTTTGAACAAATGGCTTTTCGTATGTCTTGTATAGACAGCCTTTTACAGGCATACAGCTCAAAGTGATTGTGCTTTGATGCTATCATGCATTAAACACTACAAGAAATCAAAATATTAATCAAAATCATAGGAGAAACTATCTCTATAATATACTGCCCTATTTCAGTTTGATACCCAAACGCAAGGTATGGCAAATATTTGTACCATTACATGATGTAGTGAAGGAGTTCCTGGCCTTTTGAAAAGATTGTGTGATATACCAAGAAGATTAGACTACGATAACTTTTCAATTCCAGTGATGTCTTTAGCCTAACATCCTCTATCCAGTTCTCTAAAGGCATAAAACGTCCACCTTTAACAACAGAAAGCAAAATGTATTTCAGAAATCGGAACTATTTCATAAACAAAAGAAAAAAAAAAGTGTGTTGGGAGGAATGTCTCCAATATAAGCCATATACAGAAAAACCAACAAGCAAAATTGTTTAATTATTTGCAGAAAATGTAAGCCAGGGTTCTATAATCCTCATAGCAGGAATTTGCAGATAAGTGTGCCCTCAAGTATATATAATGAAGATGGGTAATTTAGATAGATCAATTTCTGCTGGAGACTGGGGTTTCATGTAGGGAGCCCAATATAGAAAAGTTGAGCATACAATTTATGAAATGCATATTCCATATTGTTTCTAGTTGGGCAAGGAAAGCAAAGGAAGAGATAGTCAGCTTTGGCTAACGGACCAATGTGTGAAACCTAGAGATAGATTCACTGTAAACCAAGTAATTAGCTTAGCAGTTTGTAGATATGGTTTATTTTCTCTGTGTACGCTAGGAGGATGACTTATTGTTGTAGTAAATTGTTTCCTTTCTTCTTCAATGGATCTTTTGCCTATCAAAAGGGTCGTCACATCCAATATGAAAAGGTCTGAGTAGATAGAAATCCAAGGACTTCCAAATTAGTTTTTCTCCTAGTCCTCTCAAGGATTTCAATAAATTCTATACAATTCGTGGAGTTCCGCTTTTGCATTGAGAATATATAAATAGGCCATTAGTTTTAGAATAGAAACATAAGTAACTCAACAATCATTAAAGCAATTTGAGTGCAAAAACATGAGTGAGAATGGAACAGAAAAACACAAAGAAATGAGGTTGTATGAGTAGCTTACTGCTTACATGTTTCATGATCATATCCCACTAATGTTGCTATATCACGATGGCTTCCAATTGCCTCATTATTTCCTGTATTTAAGTCATACCTGTAATAAAATTGCCCAAAAGCATTTAACATGTGTTCTATATATACAAATCGTAGAATGAAAAATCATAAAATGTTGAAAAATAAAGCAATTTGGCTCTAATTTATAAAATGAAGGACCAATTTTGCAATTTATGCTAACCTTCTGATGCAACCATCTGATCCTGCGCTATAGGCTGCGGACTCACTCTCAAAGCAACAATCAAGAATGCCAGCGGGTGCGTAAGCTTCTAACCTAAGCAGAGAGCTATCAACATCGTACAATCGCAGGTTCTGCGAACCAAAAAGTAAGCATTCACAAAAAATTTAAAATGATAAGCAAATAATAAGAATTAATTAAAACGTATTGAAGTTGAATGCTCACACAATCCCAAGAAGAAATGAGGAGATTATTGGAATGCGGGGCGAATCGGACCCTGGAAACTGCATCTCTGATCGGGCTTTTGAACTCTAATCTACTATAACCGCGCATCCTGAAACACACAAATGTCTCAAGACAAAACGACAGCGAATGTAGCTTGAGATTTGAAGAAATCAAAGGAATCTGAGGTTGTGCGCGCGTGCGAGAGAAAATGCTCGATATGTTTAAGAAATGCTTGAAAGTGTTTGTACGTTTTAAGTTGTCTATTTTCCTTTTTTATTTTTTGCATTTTAAGTGGTTACAATTAATAGTTTTTCTCATGGGTGGAGCTGCTACTGGTAGCCGCAGCGGCGGGAAAGATAGATTTCGAGACTTTCAATCTGCTGAAATGGGAGGGAAATTTTTCAAAGTTTACAATTTGATTTTCTAGATGGACGGCAATAAATATGATTTATGATTACAATTGAGCGTAAAACGGTGCCACTTTGGCCCTCTCAGACTCGGTTCTAATAAAATGTACAATTTTAGTAGATGACATTAGTATAATTTAAAGGAAAAACCCTATACAAACATCTTTTTAAGTTTTTATGAGACTGAAACAATTTTTTTTTTCATTTTTAATATATATAAACATATTTTAAATAGTTTGTTAAAATTCTACGAATAAAATATGAATATTTTTTCTGTAATTGTTGGCATTGAAATTCGTCTATAAATGAAATTGTAAAATTTTAAATTATTTTCCGAACAGTTTCTGAACATGTTATAAACGATTTCTAAAAATTGTATGAAAAGTTTTCGAATAATTTTTAAAACTGTTATAAATGGTTTTTTTATTATAGGCTATTTTAAAATCTTTTTCTAATAAAAAAAGCTATTTTAGTTTCAATTTATTAAAATTATCATTTTAGTCTATTAAAAAATAAAAAGAGCCCTTTGGAGAAGAAATCATTTAAAAAAAAGGTCATTTTTATATTTGTAATTTAAACAACAAAATATCATTAAATTTCTAAGAAAAAAACAAAAAACAGAACAAAATATTATTACAGCATTTCTATTCTATTCTGCTTCTGCAAACATTTCATGTCATGAAAGATGTTAGAAAATTACTCTGAAACATTGCCAAAACCCCATAATCATTATTAATTTTTTTTTTTTTATATAGTTGATGTGTATTCTGACTAATTTCTGTGTATGCCCAGAGAGTATCTTGTAACCTTTGGTTTTTATTTTGTTTTAATTCCAGCATATCCACCCCCTTCATGAATATAATCTTCATAATTCTGTCAAGTAATCCATTTAAGACAAGCTAGGCATGCGGCATGCATGCCTACAAGGATACAACAAGTAGAAGATTCAAAGTACTATACTTGAAATTTTAAATCATAAAGCAAAAATGCTCTAATGTTAATATCAATCACCAAAAATCAACTGAAATTTAAAGACAAATCTTCAATTAAATTCGTATATGTACAAACACGTAAGCTTATCTCCCTAACTAAAATTCCAAAACATGTTCAACATAAACAACTTGATACCGAGCAACACTTTATTTTACTTTTAAGCCTTGGAAATCATCGAGTTCTTTCATCCGGGATGAAGAAATCAAACCGGACATCAACTGAACCAGAACTTACTCCAGTATCTTTGTATTCAATGTTTGTTATTGATCCAATCTCTTCTGCATCCTGATATTCTGATTTCACGCGTCGTACAGGCACGGTAACGGAGTAGACTGTCCCAAGATCAGTATCAGTAGTGACACTTAACTGGACTTTATCCTGTGATTCTATCTCCACGAATTCTGATAGAGTATGCACAATGTTGTTAACAATCTTTCGTTTTGCCTCATCGCTAACTGCACATCTGTCAGAGAAAAGAATCATCTTCAACCGCTGTTTGGCGATCCTTGCATTTGAGCTCTTTCTTCGTGCTGGGGATGGGAATACTATCTTCCATGCCAGGTTTAAACGCTCAAAGAAGCTCATGTTTATGGCAGTCAAGAGGAAATTTTCGGCTTCTTCACTCACTGAAGTTGAAGACAATTCATAATCTCGAGTAATCCCAGAAAATCTTGCAGACCGATCATGCAATTTACATCTATCCATGGCCATCCCAGTCCATTTGTTTGTGTTCGGAGAAGTGCCGGATCCTCCACCAGGGAAACCAACAAACTCTACCTATATATACACCAGTGTAAAAGATACAGTGAGAAATTTTAGCATAATTTCTCAAAAAGCTCCTCAGAAAAGTCTATGCAATTAAAGCCAGTATCAGCAGCCAGCTACAGATTCAATCTAGAGTTATGAACTACTTAACTGATGACATGTCAGTAATGATAAGGAAGAGAGGAGCTAAAGAAAGGAAAGCATGGATTAGCAACTTGATGAAATGAGCTAATAAGGCCTGTGTATTCACAATTCAATATCATCCGCACCACCACCCTTGATCCAAAGAGAAGGTGAAAAGAGACTATAGTAGTTGACTAACTGGTACATTCTCCAAACTTGGTGATAATCCCACTCAGCTCCATTGACCAATTAGTTAGCACAAATATCAAAAGGTGAAGTTGACAACCAGATTCATATCAAAGATGAAAGTTTCTTCCAAATCAGAAAAAAAGAACCCGGAATTAGGGCATTTACATCAGGAAAGGCTAAATGAATGTGAATCATGAAACAAATTTATCAAGGTAATTCTATGTCTGCAGCCTGCACTATAACTATAACATTTGAAATTATCAACAAAAACATGACAACTTCAATTATATATTTGTGACATAACACTAACCTTCCCTGACCACTGTACTCGTTTGTTATGCTCTCTAAATAGCTAAATTAGAAAAGACATACAATTTGCCCTAAGTTCTACCCTTAAGTTACTGTCAAATGCTTGGCAATGGAGGCTCGCGCAACCCGTCGCAGAAACATCAAATTTTATTAGGCAAATAACAAATCCAAATCAGAAAAAAGAAAATACAACGACAATTGCATAATCAACGCAACGAATTTAAAAAACTGGCTAAACTATATGGTCTGTTTCGTCAGAAAGAAACAATCGCCCGCTGACCAAGATCCCAACTTTTCACATTTTTCATTTCCCTGCGTTACTTTTCTCACTAACGGAGCAGAAAAATAGGCCTATGAGAATAAAAATAAATAATTATACGCGAAACTTTAACAAGAGAGGCAACAACTTTAAAATTGGAAATGCAAATGCGGTTGTCTTTCGATACCCAAACAAAAAAAAAGGTCATAGAGAAGAGAACCTTTGGGTTTGAAGAAGGCAGAGAAGCTCGAAACGGGTGTTTGGGATAAGATGCGAGAGTTGCAGATACCCTTAGATCTCCCGATATCGCCATTCTCGATTTGCTCGTCCTTTCTCTCTCTGCTCACTGTTGTTGCTGCTGCTAAAGCGGCCTTCTTCGCCAGTATTCGCAAATCGTAATAGGGAAGCTTTAAAACGATGTCGTTAAAACTGGTAGATAACTAGGTTAGATCCCTTAATAATTTTTTTCTGTTTTTTCTAGAAACGCAATCTTCTTTTGACAAAAACATAATATATTATTATTTTTATAATATTATTAACTCAGAATATCCAAAAGTCAATGCATCATAATAAAATTGTGCATCAAGTGATAATAAAATTACTGGAGCAATTAGTTGATTTGCGCACAAAAGAAAGAGAATATAAATTTACATAACTTATCAAATCTCTAATAAAGAGACAATTAAGTTGTTATAAACTTATAAAGGTACTCTACTTCTACTTGTAGGAGGCCAAGAACTGAACATCTATTATATGTCGATGATCCCTTAATAAATAAGTTGATAAAATAAATTTCTTTAAATGAATAACACAATGATGCTTAATAAAATAATCTAATTATTTTCGATGGCTTAAATAACATTTTCAGCAAATATTCGGTTTGACGCAGTATTTCATTTGTTCAATTTTTTTTACTATATTTCATTTGTTCATTTGTTCAGTTTTATTTTGTTTATTTATATAAACGATATAAAATCCGAGAATAGTAGAATTTTGGAGGGTTTATGATAAAAATAGCTAAAAAATAAAACTATTTATAATGGATTATTTTAAAATTATTTACAAGAATAAGTTATTAATCAAAAGGTTAAATTTCATGGGAAAGCAGATTTAGACAAAATATTTTTATAAGTAAATCTACTGATCCCATTGACTAATTTTAATGTAAATTAAATTTGTACGTCTTTTTGCATAAAAAAAAAAACTCAAAAATTGTGGAATCAATTCTTTCATAAAGTATGAAATTGGATTTACTGAAAAAAATTTAAGTATTTGAAATTTTAATTATATTGTTCGGAGTAACGAGTTTGATACACGAATTTTTTTTCCTTGATTCCGTCATGGTGGTGACAAATTTAGTATATTGAAATTTTGTTAACCCTGATGATGTTGGTATCACCATAAATATAAAAGAGAATCAGCTAATGCCATTAACTGATTCTCGTAACTTTGTTAAAGAATTTGATGTTCATTGTTATGGTATGTTCCATACAGTAAAAAAAAAAAATCTGGACTTTTTTGCATGTGTTTTAAATTTCATTAATCTGCCTATTATTTTAAATGTTAAGTAATTTACTAAATGGATAGACTATATTTTCTTTCCCTTCACTTCTTTAAAGAAACTTGTAAATCGCAGTTTTATTTTGTTCAGGATACTAAATCCTTGGGCAAATGACAATATAACCTTCAAAAATAGTGATTCTTTAACAAAGTGATGAGAATCACTTAATGGCATTGGCAGATTTCCTTTTTTATTTTATGGTGGTAGCAACATCATTACGGATTTGGTGCAAAATTTTAATGTACCCAACTTGTTACTCCGATGACAGATTTAGGAAAAAAAAAAAAAAAACTCATGTACTAAATCTGTCACTCTCAACAGCGCTTAGTATAATTAAAATTTTAGAATATTTTATATTTTTCAGAGAATTAAATTTTCTATTCTTTCAAATAATTAGTTCCATAATTTTAAATTATTTTCATGTAAATATACGTACAAATTTAAATTACATTCTATGGGTTGGCCGATTCATTTACAAAAATATTTTCTCCAAATTCGTTTTTCCCATTGATGGATTTGGGTTTAAAATTTCACCACTCCAATTACTAACCTATTTTTTAAAATAAATGGGTAATTATTTATAGGTCTCCGAAATTTTACATAATATATTTTGGAGTTTTTTCATTTTAAAAATTATATTAATAGGTCACTCAAGTTTTAAAAATTGTACTATTAAATTTTTCCGTTCAAAATAGACGTTAGTGGTTGTTAAGTTGAATTAAAATGACATTTTTACCTTTTTACATATTATAACCTAAACTTAATATGCTTAAACCTTATTGAGTTGTCTCCTATTTTTTTATTTTTCTTTTTTTTTTACAATCCATTTTTCCTTTCTTTATTTTTATTTTTTCTTTTTTTTACTAATTATTTTTCCTTTCTTTATTCTTTGTCTTTCTTTTTATCTTTTATTTTTTTAACTAATTTTTTTTTCTTCTTTTTTTTTTCACAACCCATTTTTTTTTCAAGAAGAAGATTGCAAGAAATGGAGAAAAGGGCTAAGAGATTGAAACTCTTTAATTAGTTTTAACAACACTTTATTTGTTGACTGAAAAAACATTCTAAACAAATAAAAAAGAAAAATATTAAAAATAATGCTACTGTGTGTTTGGCTAGTGAGAAAGTGAAGGAAAAAAGTTGAAATAAAATAATGCTATTGGTGAGATTTTTTTTTCTTTTGTTTTGGTTGATTTGAAGAAGGAAGAGTTTGATTTAAAGATTGAGTTTAATTAGCATGGTCCGATTTAAATAAACCAAAAGTTAGTTTTGTCATTTTTTAAAAATTTTGATAGTACAATTTTTAAAACATGAAAGACCTATTAATACAATTTTCAAAATAAAAAGACTCCAAAATATATTATGCAAAAATTCAGGGATCAATAAATAATTAGTCCAAAATAAACCTAGCATTGTAAATAATTTTGTTTTTTAATCATTTTTTCCATAAATCCAATTTTAAATGCGTGCGGAGTAGTCGACTGAAGACGCAGAAGTGGCTCAGAGAATCAAATTAGGAGAGTGAAACAATCACATATGGTTTTGCTTTGATTCAACTTAACAAATTACCAGTTAGAGGGGAAGGCAAAGGAAAACCATCTCCGTTTCAAATTGAATGGGTAGATGGCGTGTGATTCCTGCTCTTCTTCTTAATCACATGCCCAGAAAAACCTCCAACCCTGTTTCTCCTTACCTTCTCTCAAATCTTCCAAAAACTCTCCATCTCTCTTACCCTTTGAATCCACACGTTGTTAACTTCAGTTCTAGGCTATTTTCTGCAATCCCATCACGGGTTTCGGCTTACGGCAATGAGTTTGAATATGGGTCCAATGATCCGGCTCCTAATTATCCGTTGGGACTTAAGGAAGATGAGGAGATTGTAAAAATTCCAGTTAAAGCATACTTTCTCTGTACCAGGTTTGTTTAGTTAATTGGCTTTTGTTTGCTTAATGTTTCTGTCCGATGTAAGTTTCAATTTTCTTCCTTGCTTATTGTTGTTTAAATAATCCTCAAAGTAGAATTGGTGGGAGACGCGTTACTTAGGAGTGGCTATTGTTTCTGAATCTGTAACTTCCATTGTCTCCCTGTCAACGTCTGCAACTTTAAGCACCCCTACCCGCCAAAGTTAGCACTATGGTGTTTGAATCTACAGAATAACAGAAATGTCGGTCTACAAGAAAATGTGGAGGAGGGTAATTACAGAATTGTTGAGATATTATCTCAATCACAGTCAAGCTTAAGTTTTCGTTGGTACTTAAAAGTCTTGCTTCCCAATTACATAGCAATATTTGGACTTTGTTCACTTAAATAGAGTAACTTAATTTATACTGAATGGTAATGTGAGACTACCTAATAGAAACTTTTGTTTATCTTAGCCAAGAAACGTCTTTTAAGTTAATAAAGTGGTTATTAGTGGTTTGAAGGTTTTCATTGTACTTTGAGGGTTCGTGGATAAGTTAATAAAGTTATGAAGGAGATAAATTCTCTGTCGATTCCATTTCCCTCTCCTCTCACTTTTATGGTTATTTTTTGCTTTCTTTTGTTGTTTTGGTTTTCTCAGATTCGTGGTTTTGGCAGTGTTGATTTGAAGAGCATGCAAGCTGAGAATTTATGCCATGTACTACCTACCCCATCTCGATCAACAAATTACATTGCCCTCAGATTTTGTGGGTTTCCTATGGAAATTACAGTAAGATGACCAAGAAAAAATTGAATGCTTTTGAAATTGGTTTACTACTTTATCCGTGTTATTATTTTTTAGCTTGTCACATATAAAAATTGTGTGATAATTTAGTTGTGTTCTTGTAGCACATAGCATTATCGCATTTATTTTTGCTATGTTTGGGAATTTGCAAGAGGGTGCAAGGTCTTCTTTTACTTCACTTCTTTAACATCCGTCTTTCAAGTATGGATGATTTTTGTTTTGTGTTTAATCGTTTTGACTCCTTTTTTGGAGGATCTGATGGTAAACTGGAGCAGTGCTCAAGTTATCCTGTTAAGTTCTATTATATTCGTGATATTACTATTTTTTTTTTTTTACATTGAAATTAATGGAATAAAGGATTCATTTCGCTAACTCCAACTTCTTTGGGATTAAGGCTTAGTTGTTGTTGTAAAATCTATCACATAAGGTTGATGTTCTTCTCTGTTAACATTTTTAATTAACTTTACATATCCATGATTGTCATTCTATATGGGTAAGGACTGGGTCTGTCAGGATGCTCTAGGTAGTAAATAGGTTTAACATCATGAAGAGAGACAGAGTTCTTCCAAAATCATAATTATGCCTTTCCACATGATTAATTTTGAGGATTACCTAAACTATGCGTGCCTTTGAATAGGAACTTGGAGTCAAAGACTATAGTCGATACATGGTGGTATTCCAATATGGATCTGCTGTTCTATTTAATATCGAGGATCATGAAGTCGAAAGTTACCTAGAGATTGTAAGACAACATGCTTCTGGGTTGCTTCCCGAGATGAGGAAAGATGGTAAGTTTTTTGAGGATTTTATACTTTTCACGTTAAATTTATTTTGTTTGCATTATACAATGTCTTTATTTTTCCTTTTTTTTTCTCTTCAACATATTCTAACATTGACAATCCTATACTTATCTGTCGATTTTGTCTTTCATATTCTTGATTTGCTGATTGGTTCCGTAACTGGCTGTAAAGCATGATTAATGTTCTACTTGGCTGTTGATGGTTCCTTGTATTAGACTATGCAATAAAAGAGAAACCACTTCTGGTTGAGGATATGCAGGGAGGTCCAGACTACATAGTTCTCAAAACTCTGGATACTGATAGTGTTCGCATCATTGGAAGTGTACTTGGACAAAGCATTGCTTTGGATTATTTTGTTTCGCAGGTAATGCTTCTGCAATAATTTATTGATAATACAATTCTGGAAGTGTCAATGCACTATTTTGTTTATACACAATTTAGTGGATTTCTAGTATGTTGCTCCCTAATAATGTCACTAAAATCAACCTGATTGTACAATGTTGGTATTATTGCCATAAAAAAATAGTTGATCTTGGTCTTGCACAGGATGCTCTTCTTTGAGGTTGTTCAGTTTGGGTTTAAATGCTTAATCTCTCTCTCTCTTCCTCTCCCTCCTTCACATGGACACCACAGGTTGATGGAATGGTTGAAGAGTTTGCAGGCATAAATCGCGGAATGGAAAAAACTGGCACATTCACCATGGATAGAAAGAAGCTCCTTCAACTTGTTGGAAAGGCAAACTCAAATCTAGCTGATGTGATTCTGAAAGTTGGCCTTTTTGAGAGGTACCTATTCGACCTTGTTGTTGTTGAATGGCATAAGGTCTTTTGCATGCTACTTGGTCCAACTTGTTGCTCTAGGAAATATCTTGCATTCATACTGGGTGAGAAGACTTTACCAAGAGTCTATAATTTGGTGAAAACACCCAGTAGGGTCTTGTAATGGTTTCCCTGTTTTCTTACTGAGCAGTGGGCAGTCCAATTCCAAGGAACATGCCAAACAATTTTAAGATCCATTTATGGAGGGCATGGATCTACACCCTCTGTGTCTTTCTTATCCTATTTCTCTTTCTTTGATCATCAAAGAGGGTCAGAAACTACTTCCTTGTTTTTGTAGGGGAGTAAGTTACTAGCACATCCCTGTACTCTACAATAATTACTATTATATACCTGTAATTTTCTCCTGTTGAACCAATGTCATGCCGTCTAGTTTTTGCACATTTTGCATTAAAACATAAGGGCCTATTCGCATAATGAAAAATAGATGGACCTCAGTATAAGTACCTATTAGTATGCGCTTTGGAAACATGAGGATTTATCCGAATAATACTTTTGAGGTAATATATAGTTTTTTCATTAAAAACAGATTGTAAAGTTTTAAAGTTTAACAGAAGGCCTACTTGTTTGGTGGAAACAAACAATAGGGTAATAAAACTTACTGCGAAATACATGGATGAACTAGTAATTATAAACAAAATTTAGGGAAGCATTAGTATTTCTCTTTTTCTGTAAATATTAAATTCCAAACAAGTTCGTCTGAAACTTTAGGGTTAAGCCGGCTGCTCATCAAAACCCTCTTTCTCTCCTCTTTCTCTCTTCACATCTCCACTTATCTTCCAGAAGAATATTATTATTTTGAGAGGCTATGTTTCTTTCAGACCCTTCAGATATTCTTCATAGGAGTGACACTGCTATGGGCTTTTTTTTACTTGTGAATAATATTTTCTGGTTAGTACCACTTACTTTCTTGTCAGACTAATTTGATGATGATCAGCTGATTGCTTACGAGTTATTTTTGCTCTGTCAGTTCCAGCTGCATTTGTTTAATTTTATGCCCAGGCTTCTGTTATTAGTTATACATGCATGCATGTGAATAAATACATTTTCATCATTGAGTACTGAAATAATGAATTCTTCAAAATTAAAGAAGGAAAGGACTAAAGATTATTAGTAAGATCCCCTCATACATGTTATTTTTTACTATGCAGATCTGAAATTGCTTGGAGAGATGCAAAATATGCTCAAATATACGAGTACCTTAGAGAAGAGTATGAGGTCACGCAACGATTTGGGAATTTGGATTTCAAATTGAAGTTTGTAGAGGTACATTTCTGCTTATGTTTTAAACTAGTGTTTGTTCAGAATCTAAAGCAATAATTTTGTAATTATGAAAGCTGGTTTTCAGGCTATGCTTGCTTGAAGTTACATATAAACCTAAATTGTTGAACGAGGTGTAGCATTCATGAGAGATACTCTAAACTTTTACATAACTTGAGAGAGAATCAGCAAGCAGGAAATGTCTGAACTTTGAATGTTCAATAAGTCATGATTCAATTCACGGAGGAACAAACTGTGCAATAGTACAACTCTGCTTAAACACGTTACACGCTAAGCATGCTGATTTATTTTCAGCGTCTTTTTTGGGTCTTTAGAAAATGACAAGAAAAAAACAGGAAGAAGAATGAGATGAGAATTTCAGCAAAACGTTACATCCGTTTATTATGTTGATGTTTGCGATAATCACATCTCTGTTTAAATCTTACTGCTCTAATCTTGCTATGTTGCAGCACAATATTCGGTTCCTCCAAGAGGTTATACAAAACAGACGATCAGATCTTCTGGAATGGTGCATCATTTTACTGCTGAGTATTGAGAACATTATATCAATATATGAGATAGTTCAGGGATAGAAGTTAGGACCCAGGACCATTAATTGAGTACCTGAAAGCAATTTTTTGTATAACACTTGCTATAGTATTTGGAAATTTATAGCAGATACAATGCCCTTTTGAGAAGTTGTAAAATATATTTCTTTTCTTCATTGTAGAGTTCATATTCATAGAATTATGCAAATCTTTTCTCTAATGAAAATTGCCAAAGAATGAAAATTCAAACTAATTGCAAGGCCAACTTCCCCATTTTTAATCCGCCACACGTAATATTAGAAATTTAGGATTTTTAATTTTACATCACAAGATATTTGATATCAGCAACAAATATATATATATAAATTTATGGTTGGTCTGCAAAAAATTACTGGGACTGTTTCATCATCTAAAGACGAATGAAAGTATGCTAACTCAAAATTCATTTACTCTAACAGAAATTTGTGGCACTTCATATGCAGTTCTAGGCCTCGACTTCTTCACACCGGCTGTGAACCATACTTTATCAGACTTGTAGCCTTCAACAGCCACACTTGTGACCTTAACCCATACTAGGACCTTCATCTTCATTCCCTCGATACCTGTTAGCTTTCCCCTCATAACTGTTGCTTTTACTCTGGTTTCATATCTCAGTGCAGATGAGTCCTTGAAGCTGACTTCGCATACACAAGGTAAGTATACTATCAACTTGGCCTTTGTCTCATCAAATTCGTAACAAGTTATGTTCTGGGGAAACAGACCGGCCGGTAAGTTGTACTCCCGGAGAATATCTGGCAAGCTTTTGAGTGGTTTTCCTACAGAAACAAAGAAACATAGCTTTGAAGCATCCCCTAAAATACATCTTGATCATGGGTGTATGTGCACAGCTTTCTTGATGGTTATTTACTCAAAAAGAAAGACAAAGATTGATTTTTTCCTGGAAGTAATCTTAATCTTAAAGTTGTTTAAAGAATCCAAATGGAATAATTCTGTTCAGTGTCCAGTTGAAGAAAAGCACACAAATGAACAATGTTTCTAAAAGTTTAAGAAACCTAAAAGTAGGAGCAAAATAAGAAAAGCATGACAGAAGGAATGGAATGGAATGAACTGATAATGATATGCATAGTGAGAACTTCACTTTTTGCTTAAATGTAAAGAAATGAAGAAATCTCATAAGTGAGATAATGATTTAAAAGGGCAATAGTATTGTTTGGTGAAAGATGGCTTAGATTAAAAAAAAAAAAAAAGCGACAGGCGCAATATGATGAAGAAGCTCAAATATGATAAAGAGACAGCATATTTATGTTTAAGATCTTTTGCAGAATCATCATAAAAAACCAGTTAAGAAAGTTGAACTCACAATTACAAATAATGCCTGCCACTAATGCTTTCAAGGGATTCTAGGGAGATACGAATCACAAACTGAGGACAGAAGATTGCTTCTATCCAATGGAAAAATTCAAGGGAAAACAAAGGGACAAGGAAGAAGCCTCAAGTCTAAAAGACATTGAAGAAATCTAAATGATGGGAAGTTATATAGTGAAGTAATTAAATAGAGATTGATGTAACTAGTAAGGTTACATGTTTTGCTACCTTTGAGCTTGTTGAAAATCCATTTTGCCTTTTCTTCAACAGTGTTTGAGAAGGTCTGCAATCATAAAGAATGCTTTTAGAAAGCAGTAGAATTCCCTTAACACAACAGCTTTCTCAACAAAGCAAAAAAATGGTATACACAGAGGAAACTTGTTTTCACTCTGATTTGACAATTATTGACAAATGGAATTCTAAATCTCCTTTCTACTTAATAGCTATCAACTAGTTTTTGAAAATTCATTTCATAAAATTAGCAAGATTAATAATTCCCCTTATCTTTAAGTATCAGAAATGATGGATCAAATGTAACACTAAAGAAATACAATAACAACAATCCAAAAGGAAAATAGAAAGTTGGATAACATTTTTCAAACCTAAAGATCTAGTTAGGAACCAAATTGAGTAGTTTCACTTCCAGATATTCCTGCATTTGACTTCAAAATTATTAATCTTAATTTAACCTCCATTTCAAAAACCCATCTCCCAATTAACTCCTTTTCTAGGAAAACACAATAGATCCAGACAGAATAACAAGAAAACAAGGTTAAGGGTACTGTTAATTCAACTAATCATCCCACATTATGAATTAAAACTAAATAAGAAAAGATGGAGAATCAGTGAAGAGGCAAAACAAGAAATAAGGAACTTACATTAATGTCTTCAGTAATATTAGAGAGCTCTTCCTTGGCTTTTTTTGAGATCCAAGAGTTGCCAAGTTTCAAGCTGCTAACTTTTGTTAATGCCTTCTCCATTTGCTCTCCCCCCCCTCTTCTCTTCTCTGCTCGCTCAGTGCAGTGAAGTAGTGGTGGTGGCTAAGGCTCCCACTTTGGCCAGATTTTCAAACATGAAATGTGGCATTCATATACAGACAAAACTGCAGCTGGCGGACCAAAAAAGCGGCTCGCTGTTATCAAGAAATGGAATTTCAAGATTCGTTGGAGGGTATTTTCGTAATCTAGCTCAGCTTTTGGTATACTGCAACTATTTGCATTGCAAGCTGGCTGCCATTTCTTTTCTGGGCTGGTCTTTTCTTTTAGGGGAATCATAAATTGTGTGTGTTTCTAACTTCAATTGTAGCGTGTTCATGGGAGGTTAGGTTATTGTTAACGATTTTTTTCACTACTACATTAAAAAAATTTTCTGACAAGAACTACTACATTAAATTTAACATTCCGAATCACGCAAACATTTAGTTTAGTGTTGAGTGGATATAGACGTGGCCATGGCCGGCCCGTCGAAAAACCGTAACTGTCGGAACCGTAACCTAAACCGGCCGGTTCACTAGTCGGTTCAGGTTCAAGAAATTTTGAAACCGGAATCGTGGGGAATCGCGAACCGGATTTGAACCGCCGGTTCCGCCTCCCAAACCGCCGGTTCATCGGCCCGGCGGATCGGCAGACCGGTTCCGGTTCCAGCCCTCTTAAACCGGAACCAGCCCGGCTCCGCCCGTGACCACCACTAAGTAGATACAACTTGTACTTAACAATAAAAAAATAAAGTAGAGGACTAATCGGGTACTGAACTATTATCACCATAAAATATCATTTCTATTACAAAAATCTCGTCGGTAAAGAAATGGAAAAAAATACACATAAAATTTTGAGAATTATAAATCAATATATGTATTTCACATCTTAAAAAGGATTAACATATATTTTGTAAAATTAATAAAATAATATATTTAAATGTGTTTGGTCTAATAAACCTCTGTAATTAATAATCATTCTCTTTCAATGTTTCCAAAAACCCGTTTATTAGGAAAAAAACCCAATTTGTTTCGTTTTTCTTCTTTTTTCACCACGATCATATTAACACCAAAGATTTTCGATTTTGATTTGCTTTAGTCTTCTAGTTCTGATTTTCTTCAATCATATTCTTTGACATTTATTTTGATTTTGGCAATTTATATTGCAATTGTTTCTATTTTTCGATTGTGATTTTGTTTTGTATTTCTTCTCTATTTTATCTTTCTTTTTCTCTGTTTCTGATTTTTAAATGCTGCCTGGTTTTTGGTTCATCATTGCAGCTCTATTTCATGATTATTCAAAGATTTGAGCATAAACATGATGAAAATGAATGTGAAAGCATCTAACTCTGAATTTATTGTGCTAATTCAAGGACGATCATACGTTGATAGCAATGGTGGAAATGAGAATCAAGAAGAAGCAAAAGCATTCTAAGACTATTATACAATGGTATATATGAAAGTATATATATTTCATATATACTATTATATGGTATATATGTGTTGTATATATTATTATATATATTGATATCCATTTATCGTATGTATTGACTTATTCAGTATATATATTCAATTTACTAGTATTTAATTTTTTTTTAGTTTTAACTGTTCTACTTTATCAGTATATATAAACCATGTATACTACTATTTGTAATGTTTCCTTTAGTTTATCAATTATATATGCACATTTTATATATCAAAATTTTTAAATTTTGTTTATATTTTGATTTGTTATTTTTAAGTTATAAATATTGTTTTATATCATAATATATATATATATATATATATATATATATATATATATATATATTTATTTATTTATTTATTTATTTATTTATTTAATCATATGAAAAATTATGTAATTTGTTTACATTTTAAAGTATTTTTTGTAATTTTTAAATGTTGTTCCATATTATGTTATACTGTCATATATATCAGCATATATTTAACATATTTATTTCATATATTGTGCATATTTTCATAATAGCAAAAACTTGTCAAATATATTAACTTTCTAAGCCAAACAGCGTATCATCTTAATACATGTTATCATTTCTTCAGAATTCTAAATTAATAAATGCTATTCGGTTGCAATTCCAAAATTGAACAATTCTAAAATTTACAAGTTCTTTCCATTCTTTATTCTTCTTTCTTTTGCTATTTGATCCTCGTTGTTGTTGTCTTCTGCTCCATCAGCTTCTTTTTCAATGTCAGATCCTTTCTTCTGTTGGCTTTCTTCATATATTGGAGACATCATTCTCAGCAGTTGCTTAATGTCACTTTTCATTTCTTTGATATCTCTTCTCATTTCTTTGACTTCATTCTTTAGATCATGCAATCTTTGTTGTTTTGATTGTTTTTCACTCCCATGTGAGGCCCCTTCATCACGTCTTTTTTCTATAGGGGTCTCATCTTTATCGTTAGTTTCTTCATCTTTATCTTCAGATGATGATGATAAGTTTGAAAATAACTCACCATCCGCTGCAACAATTTCTTTGGTGATTACCTGTTAGTAAAATGGTACATAAATTATATTTATGTTAGTTTGTAACATATACAATATCTATAAGTTATATATACCAAATAAAAGTGTTATATATAGTAGTATATATGGATTATATATACTATCTTTTAAAATTTAAATGACCTTCCATTTGATGTAACAATGTTAAATTAAACAAAGTATATATAAGTTATATATATATATTGTTTTCCAAAGTATATATAAGCTATATATACTGTTATATATATTTTATTATGGAGTAGAAGTTGTGATAACCCTATCCATATATTTGTCATTTATTAAACAAATCACACTTTTTTTTTACTTTTATATCGATGTTATTAAACATCACACATCATTTATTATAATATACAATAATTGTCACATGCTCTACTTTATATCATATAACATATACATCTATCAACAAAATAATTCATAGTGTCATAATTATATCATATTTAACATAAACCTATTAAAAACATCTATACATGTGTATGCAACCATGAGAAAGACAGACCCTATGTTTCAGCTGACCAACCCGTGAAAATCAAGTGTGGGACAAAAATATTTGTGGTCTAATCGCCACCCGTACCGATTCTGATACTTCGTCATTACCGGTGGAACCGAAGTTTACGACGTTGTCGTGAAATTTAATCCCAAAATAAAAATATTTAATCAATTTATATTCCTTTTATTTATTTAAATTTTACTCCTCTAATTATTTGCGCTACTGTAAATTAAACGGTTGCGTCAAATAAAAAATCTAACGGATTCCCCTCGTTTACATGTACCGACAATACGAGTCCTAAAAATTAATTATTCATATATTTTCAATTTAATTTTTATAATGTTTGTATATAATTTCCTCAGCAAGTAAATAATTTTTTATTTGTCTCGCTAACTTTTATTTACTAAATGATGTTTATGCAATTAACCGTAAAAATGTGTTATGCTTATAATGACGATATGCATGACGTATGATTTTGGTTAGGAGATGTCACAGAAGTAACAGTATATATAAGTTTTATATACTGTACATACCAAATAAATATGGTTTATATACCAGTATATATGAGTTATATATACTGTTGTCCACAGTATATATAACTTATATGAACTGTTATATACAGTTTATTATGGGGTAGATGTAACAGTATATATAAATTATATATACCAAATAATTGTGGTATATATAGCAGTATATATGAGTTATATATACTGTTTTCCAAAGATTTAAATGACCTTACATTTGATATAGTGATGTTAAACCAAATAAATAATATATAAGTTATTTATACTTTTATATATAATTTGTTATGAAGTATATATGACAGTATATATAAATTATATATACTGTTATGTAAACTGTTTAGATTTTGTTACCGCTTACATTTTATTCTCATTCTCTCTTCTTCTTTTGTTTGGTGGAGTTAGCTCTCGTTTTGCTCTTAATCTAAATTTGACAAAAAAATCATTCAAAATAACTCATTTGGTAACATATAATGATAAATAGGATAATATATATAGATTATATATACTTACATATTTAGCAGAATATATACTTTTATATGTATATATATCATATATATACTAACATATAATGGTATATATGATGATATATATAGGTTATATATACAATAGTAGGTTAACCACAGTATATATGTCATATATATATACTTTTAAATAATGAATAAAATGATAGAATATATAAACTACTTATACTATCATATATAATCCTAAATTGATGTTATAAATCACAGTATAAATCCAATCTAATCATTTGATGATAATAAATTTCTCATGCAAACAGTTTATATATATTAACATATAAACTATACTTCTAAAAGATTTAACAAAAGTTAATATTTCAAAGTCATTTCTAATACCCAAAATCATTAGTATATATAAATTTATATATACCTTCATTTATCAGTTTATATACCCTATATATACCTTTCACAAACTCAAAATGAGTATAAAATGTACCTCTCCATAAACAGCTTCCGTTGGCGGTCTGTTAGTTCTTGAAGCATTTCTTTCAACGTTGGGTTCTCTATCCATTGTAGTTGCTGGTTAAATATAAGGTGTAGAAGAATGAAATGATGAAGGGAGAAATGTGGTAAATGGGTAGGATGAATCGAAGCCGAAATCGGAGATGAAGGATGAATGGGCGGTGGTTCCTATGGTTGTTGGAAGAATTTGATCGGAGATGGAGGGTTGAAATGGTGATTTTCTGTGTTTCAATTTGATTTCTGTAGAACGTGGTTTCGGCGGTTAATGAGTTGGACGGTGGTTTAAGGATATATGAAAAAAATATACTATTTTATTAATTTGTAAAAATATGTGTTAATCTATTCTATTATGTACTAAAGTTTTGATATTTTAATAAATTTATATTAATTATTTTGGAATGCCTAATTTGAAGTTTCCTAAAGCACTTAAATGGTTTGAAATGTGGTTTGTAGGCATATCATAAGATATTAAATTTGAAGTAGTAGTTGTGAAGATTTAAAATCTGAAATATAGTGATATGGGTGAGGTTTGAAGATCCCTTTTGTTTTTCTTCATTAGATCGATTTTCTATTTTGTTAAGAAAAAGACGGCAGTGGAAGGAAACAATAAAGATTAATTTTTGAATTCAATAATTCAGGGGCCAACCAACAGATGCGGTTGAACATGGTGGGTGGGGTCAGCAGAAGATACCAATTTGTGTTTGATGGATTCCCAATGGCTTTGGCCGGTTAACGAATTAGCTTCCCAAATTCAAATTATTCAAATTAAAATCATGCAAGTTCCCTAAAATTTTATGAGGTCCATACAAATAATATTGAAATACTAAAAATAAAAGGAAAAAGAGATGGTTTCAAACAACTGTTTCTGTGGCTCATAATTTTCAAATTGCCCCAAAATTTTAATGTTTTATAAACTGGAGGATATTATTCATCGTTTAAAATGAGTTGATGCAACTATTAATGATTTGATAATCATAGTGACTCCATGAGAGGGCTTTTTGGCATCATGCAGCATCAATCCCAAGACCTTTGGCCACCTCGTTTTCCACTACACCAACCCCACCCCATAATGCCTCTTTCAACTTCTACAACCCATCTTAAAAATATAACTTTTTTTTGAAAATTCATCAAATATAAATTGTATCATATCATATGCACTTTGACGCTAAATTCTAATTACCAATAAATTATTTATCACATTATATCATATAGCATCCACATCAAATGCTAAGAAGAACGTCACGTCGTTACCAATAAATTCTTTATCATTACATTTCAAAAAAGCATTCCTTATTTCTTTACCATTGAGCACCCAATTCAAAAATATATGGGTGATTATTTTTTTCATTTTTATTTTCGATTGTTATATGTGTCTAACCCAAACAAAATATAAGCTTTAGAAAAAAAAAATATATGAAAATTTGACACCTCTTATAATTTTTCAATAATATCTTAATTAATGAAATCTAGTCAAAGCAATTGGCAACACAAGAGGGGAAGAATTCAAAGGATTACCACAAGGAACCTTGCTGGATTAGTTGGAAGGTTCCGCCCACGAACTGGTTCAAAATGTACTCTATTGATTCACTGGTTTTAGAAAGCAGCGAGCAACAGTAGGAAGAGTGCTGCGAAATAGGCAGGGTGGATAGATTGATGGTTATTAAGTGAATAAAGGCTCGTGGACTATTCTGCAGGTGTAGCTTTGGGTGGTTGTTTTGGGTTTTCAACTTTCCTGGGATATGTAGATAATGAAACTTGAGGTCGAAATTGATAACTTCGCGTATTGCTAAACTAGCACGACAAGCTAGCTAGGAACCGTTGAGCTATGTAACTTTGGTCTCCCAAATGCATTTTTTACAGAAGAGAGACTGGGAGGTGATGGTGACTCATATTTTCAGCAAATGTGTTAGCTAATTGGATGGCTACAGGTATGTATTATGGAGTTAGGAACTCATATTTTCTTAAATTTGTTAATCATTTATAATTTATATGTGATTCACCGTTAATAATAAATAATTCAAACGGGTGATTTATAAAAAAAAAGTAGAAATAAAATGGAATTTGAGAATGGTACTGCCTTACTCTCTTCATAATCCTCCAACTGGAATTAGTTTGATTATTCCCCAAGATGTTAGGGAATTTCTTTTCGTAGATCCAAAGTTGTATAATCTGTTATTAATCAAACATCTTATTCTAAACATATATATATTTTGGCTGATGAAAGTTATATTCTTGAATTAAATCCTTAAAATAATTTCCTTTATTATTGGCTTAGGCTAAATATTCCAACTACACACATATATATACAACACGAGCACACTAATAATAATGTTTGGTATATGTATCATAAGTTAATTAATTGCAAAGCATATTCTTCTAATTTCACCATCGGACCCTGTCTTCACTTCAATATTACTCATCTTAACCATTGACTTACCAAACTCCACATTGAAAGCAGATAATCCTGTAGTACCCAAGAAACGTTGAACAAAGGTTCTTGTAGAATTATCTGTCCACAATTTTTGGTCAGATTCAAGTATTCCTCTGCCATCTTTAAGGTTGGAGAAGAAACTAGTATCGAACTTTTTTTCACTATTTATGTCCAATGCAACCCTTTTGTTTTGATCTCCATTTTGAGAACATAGTGCTTGTAGTTGAGCAAGAAATGAACTATCGATGGTTGGATCAACAGCATTTTGGCTTGAATAATTGTAGAGTCTGTAATCGAAGGCCCTGCAAGCTGATGTCCCTATGGTGTGTCCTCCTGTATGTTCAAACAAAAATTAGTGCACTGATGAGGGGGAAAAACAGGTCAAAAAATGGGTATTTGACAATTTTAATTACCTACAAGCGTGACGAGATCTTGTGCATTAAGACCCTTGGAAGCAAACTTTTTCTTATGTGAATCAATGGATTCTTTGAAACTAGGCAAAGTACCTGTTTCCTCTGCTAATGAGACTCTACCATCTCTGCGTCCGGTGGGCACTTGCCAACTTCGTCCCCCAGTCTGCATAAAGTTGAAAACTTCAATTAATGCACAATATGAAAAAACAAAAAAATTTCAACTTTAATAGTATATTAGCAAGCCTACTACTATAATTTCATAATTACCAGAACGACAGAATCACGAGCTGCGAGTGCAAGAATATCAGCACAAGAAACAATCCCAGGACATGTAGTTTCAATTTGGGACTTGGCATCCTCAATAACTTCATATCCTATCAATTTTCTATTTGGTAGGCCTATTTTTTCAGTGTTAGAGCCATTAATGAGAATAGAAGCATCACAACCTCGAATAAAGCAATCGTGGAAATGCATCCTCAATAATCCAGGCGCAATTCTTGGATTAGCCTTAACATGCTTCGCAATTGTTGATCTAACTATAGATTCTGCTGGTGGACATGTTTTGGAGTAGAAACCAACTCTCATACCTCCCTGGCCTTGAACAAAAATTGGAAACATTGTGAACAAAATGTAAAGCATTAAAATAAGTGCAGAATTAGTATATTTGATCTCCATTATCAAGAATTTTGATGATGATAATAAGTGTGAGAAAGAGAAGTGAAGTATATAAAATATAGAGATGTACGTAAAAATTATGATTTGGTGAAGAGAATTAATGGGTATTAGTGGTAATTACCCCTAGAGATCTACTCTTGATTAGGTTTTGTAATGTTAATTTGTTATAGGAACGTGTTAATTAATTGCATGATGGTCCATTTTGCTAAATTATTCTTCCTTCTGCTACATTCTTCTTGTTTTTTTATACATGTTCTGTATTTCTTATTTATTTGGTTTTTTAGTATTGTATTTATTGCTAAGAAAATTCCACTTCAACACTCTTTATATTAAGTTTAATTCAAGTCAACTATATTAATTAAGCAAGAACAAAGAATGAGACTGAAAGCTAAAGAAGGCTTTTAGACTTATAGAAGATCCGTGACAATGAGAACGGTGGCACGTGATTTTAGCTCTCTTTATTTAGACAATCATACATCCAAGATTCACCCTGTTATGTTAACTAGGAGTCAACAATTCAATATCAAACTTTATACATCATATATCAATAAAGAGTCCAAATTTTATATATTCTTGTTATACTCTAAAAATCTTGAATTCCAATATTAGAAATGCAACTACGGTAAGATGAGTTATCCAATTCGAGTTCGGATTAATTTGCACTCATTCTGCTAAATAAAAAATGAGTATTTTCCTTTATTATATAATATGTGGATAGAATACATGAAATATTTATTCAGACCTACTTGGGAGATTGAAATTTTATTTATTTCTAAACCATAACACTAAAAAGACAACATATATAATAACATAAGTTAATTAATTGCAGAGCATATTTTTCTAACTTCACCATCAGAACCGGTCTTAACTTCAATGTTACTCATCTTAACCATAGACTTAGCGAACTCCGCATTAAAATTGATAGGGTAGCCATAGCCTCTGCCCAAGAAGCCTTCAACAATGGTTCTTGTTGAAGGATCAGTCCACAACTTTTGATCGGATTCAAGTATTCCTTTCCCATTTCTAAGGTTGAACAAGAAAGAAGTATCAAATTTAAATTCACTGTCGACGTCTAATGCAACTCTTTTGTTACCATCACCATTTTGTGGACAAAGAGCTTGAAGTTGGGGAAGAAAGGAAGCATTAATGGAAGGATCAGGACCATTTCCATTAGTGTTATACAATCTGTAACTGAAAAATTGGCATGCTGTTGTGCCTATGGTGTGTCCTCCTGTACATCAATAGATGGAAATTGAAATAATGTTTAAATTGGAAGTAAATATATTCTATATAAATCAATATGTAAGTTTTTAATTAAATATCTAGAGATATTAAATATTATGATAAAAATTGAATTTTCTTGTTGATTATTGTTTTTTAGTAAAATAATTCGGAAAATTTTAATTTTTTTTAACGTTTAATTCAACTTCAAGAATTTGATATACTATGCAAGTTAAATATAATATAATATATATGTTAATTTAAATTAATTAGATATAAATTATTGAGTCATAAAGAGTTAAGAGTTAAAACTTTATATTATGTAAGATAATATAAAGCCTACAAAAAATGGTGTTCACCGCTAAAATCTATATTTGTGGACTTATCTAGTTACCAAATTAAAATATGGGTGAATTGAACCCTTTTGCCATATATAAATAAAGTATAGGTCTTTTTGTTTAATGTAAATTAAGTTGATGGTGCAGCTTACCAACAAGCGTGACAAGATCTTGTGCATTAAGACCCCTTGCAGCAAACTTTTGCTTCTGTGAATCTACGGATTCCCTAAAACCAGGCAATCCACTTGTTTCAGCTGCTAAGGACACCCTCCCATCTCTGCGTCCTGTAGGCACTTGCCAACTTCCTCCTCCCGTCTGCATTTATTTTTAGTAAACAACATTAAATACAGTTTAAAAAAACTCTCACACATGACGATATAACATTAATTATAGGGTTTAGAGTTTGATGGACTGTAATCCACACCATCCAAATCAATGGTATGTTAATGATCATTTAGGGGGCTGTAATTATTCCTACAGTTAAAGGATTCTAATCCAAAATTTAGAGATGGTGCAATTTTGGTCGTTACAAGTTCCATTGATGGTATATTAATTTACTTAAAACAATGATATTTTTAGAAAAAACGAATTCAACCATAAACATAGTGTGATTATTATTATAATTACCAGAACCACTGAGTCACGAGCTGCGAGGGCAATAATATCGGCACAAGAAACAATTTCAGGACACGCAGATTCAATTTGAGTCTTGGCATCGTCAATAACTTCATATCCTCTGAGTCCGAGATTCGGCAAGCCTGTTTTTTCAGTGTTAGAACCATCAATAAGAACGGAAGCATCGCAACCCCGAATAAAGCAATCGTGGAAATGCATCCTCAATAAAGCAGGCGCAATTGTGGGATTAGCTTTAACATGCTTCGCCACTGTTGCGCTTACTATAGACTCTGCTCGCGGACATGTTTGCGAGTAGAAACCAACTTTGGTGGCGCCTTGGCCATGTGCATAACTTGCAAAGATGGTAACGAAAATGCAAACGATTAAAGTAAAGGTAGAGTAGGCGTCTCTCTCCATTATTATATGGGAAGTTGATTGATATTTTGGCAATCTTAATTTGTAGTTTGGATGATATTGTGAGCAATAGAAATGAAGTATTTATAGGCAGCTAAGGTCAAAAGTAATGTAAGCAAGTAAGCAAACGCAACTTTGGGTCTTCCACTGTATAGAGTAAAAAATAGTATTTGGTTGAGATGCAGATCATATTTGGGGAAGCTATTTTAATACTTGTGTTGTTTTTACGTGGGATTGCATGATTCTTTATCATGCCAACAAACCAAGTCTTTGATATTTTGAGTTGCATTTATGATTTGTATTGTGAATGGGTTGACTTCATTTGTGAGGTGCTCAAACTTGACTCAATTGTTTGAATTCATTCAAAAATCTTAGCAAAGCTATCCAAGTCTTATAATAAATAAGGTAAGCTTGAGCTTACTAAACATACAAGACTTTTTCGATTTGAGCTTAGCAGAAACCGAAGTAATTGAGAACTAAAGAAAAATATGAAACAATAGAAAGAAAAATAAGAAATAGTTGTTCTTACATGGACATTATTCACATACAATGAAATTTTGATTAGCCCTCTTTTTGCATGAATTGCTTGGCCTTCTTATATGCTTTCTTCAAGCATGTCCTAAACCTCTCTAAATCAATTTTAACATTTTGTTCCTTCAAATAAATGTCCATAATTTGAGAAGGCCATCCTCCTCCTCCCTTATTATTCTGCAACCCTTGAGGGTCCTTTAACAACGTACTTTCATTTCCATATTTTTCAGCCAAACTACTCTCTCCCACTCCAATTTTATACTCTATGTACTCTAAATTCAACCCTCTTCCAACCCTTCCAAAAAATGCATCCGAAGCCCACTCCACCCCTATCGGAACCACTTGCACAAACACCGCACCCGGCCGTAGGAACACCGAATGTGTAAGCGCTGCACCATGAACACCTACCATTGCGTGGCTTGAATTAATTAGCGCATAACATTCATGTAATGAGGTGTTCGAGTTCGGTTCAAATATTAATACATCGAACCCGATTTCTTTAATCATTTCAATTACTTTGTCTCGGTTCAAAATCGCCCGTCCATAGCTCATATTACGGTTTGCGAGCAATAACCGGGGCCGTGGTTGTGCTCGAAATTTTGGAATTTGAAGGTCAAAATTGAAGTTGACATTTTGACTGAATGCCTTGTCTAATAGAGCCCTAAAATGTAGGAAAGTTTTTGAGTTGGGCATTAAGGTTTGGTTTATGGTCATAAATCCATGTGATATTAGACCGAACGTGGCAGAAGGGAAACAATGAGTGGTCGTGTCATTTAAGGTTAGGATAGGATGTGATGTGAGCACACTTAGCAAATCTATGTACTTGTTAATCCACCAATCCGGAGCTTCAGAGACCACAATCACAAATTCTTGTTCAGGGAAAATAGAATTAACGGTGATGAAGAGAGGAATGAATCCATCATTAAAATCATGGAAGAAGTTTCCTGTGTACCCACCCGCACTGAATACTAGAGCTGGGGCACTGTGTTGGATTTGGCAAACTGGGCTCCGTGGGCCTGAGGTAATAATAGTGAGTTCTTTAATTTGGGCCATAATAAATGGTTCGAATTTTCTAGGGTAAGGCTTGATTTTCTCCACCGAATAAGGGCGGGTGAGGACGGAGTTTCTGAAGCCTACAGCGTAGAAAGTAAAGGCGGTGGGGACCATTACGGTTGGGCCGTCGATTGTGCATAGATCATAGCGTATGAAAGTCCGGGCACACCTGATTTGACTGCCAGAAAGAGACAGTGAATCTAGTTCTAGTCGTGAATTCTGCTCACTCATCATCTTCAATGTCCCACGTGGCATAGCTACTAATTGAAATTGAAAATATAAATAAGGACAAAAAAATTAGTTGGCACAAAATATAGATATTGAAATCCTCCATATATCAATATCTGAAATTTATTCCGCCAAAAAGAAAATGAAAAATCACTGAAATTTAAATCCCCAAATGCATTAAAATAAAATTTGGATGAAGGTTTTTTTTTTTTTTCCTTTTTGACGGTAAAAATTTGTAAGCAGTTATTTTAATGTTTTACTACTTTACTAAGCAAAATGTTTTGAACAATGACTTTTACACCTTTCATCTATCAAAATAAAATTCTACTTGACAGTAAAAAATATATGTAATTATGTTGATGGATTTAAATTTGAAATATAGAATTAAACAATTTATAATTTAAAATATTTAATATGTGTATTAATTAATAAATTAAAATTTTAATTGAAAGTAAAATTAAGAATCCCACAAAATTGTTCGAATTCATGCATTTCGCATGGGAATGTTTTAGAAATTATTTGGTTTGAAAGTAATATTCATAATACGTTCGAGTAGAGATTTAAACTCTAACTCCTAAGCTTTTCAATTTTTATATAGCAAACTTTTTTTATATATATAAATTTATTTTACATAATAATTTTAATTTAAAGATTAAAATTAAAAGATTAATTTGATCTTATTATGGTAAATAATGATTAACAACAATAAATAATGTTGTTATTATAATTATCAGAAATAAATTGACAAATCAAAGTAATTTTACTAACTTTCTTAATCTTAATCTTCAAAGAAAATGGTTGGTGTAAATAATTACTTAGTTTCTTCTTTTATATGTAAATTAATATTAAGTAGATGAGTGGTTGGAACTCTCAAATCATTAATTTTGACTTCACTATATTCATCAAATTTTCAAAATAAGTGTCTATCAAATTTTGTAATATAGTAGAATGTTCTTTTTTTTTTAAAAAAAAAAGAGAATTTTCATAAATTTATTTTGTAAACTAGGCATACAAGAGCGAAATGTACAATTTCGTTAATAATTATATCATTTTATTCATAATATATTTATTTACTTATTTATATATGCATAATTATAATATTTTGAAATAAATTTAATAAGTTTATAATTTAAAATATTAGTTTATGCATATTTATTATTTTCAATTTGTTATAATTTTTACAAATAATTTTTAAAAAATAATAAAATATTGATTTGATTACTCCTAATTAATTATGTTATTTTTTTTTTCTAGCTAAGAATTTCTCGATTGGATGAGTCAAACTAAATCAAAATTACGTAGTATAAACAGACAAGATGAGTCGTCTTCTTGGACTGCAATAAGAATTAATTTGAATTTTCTCTTGAGCTGTGATATTTGTACAAAAAAAAAAAAAAAATCATAAATAGTAATCACTGGACTATAGCTTATACAACGGCGAAATTAGAAGTAATTTATGACGTGATTAGAATAGCTTCCGATATTAGAGCAGAAATAGGAAAGAAAAAGTACATACCTGAAGTAGGGTTGAGATGGAAATGAAGAAGAAGAGAGGACATAGAAATGGTGAAGTGGGAGAAGAGCAATAGAGAGCAGCAAAAGAGGCACCAAACATATAACCCTAATATTGAAAAGCCTCTTCTTTTATGTAATTCCATCTTTTTTATCAAAAACTGATGAAAAGAGAGGAGAGAGCTTTGCGTGATGCATTAGTTGTTTAAATACACACTATTAAGCATGTGCTTTAACACTCCACTAATTAAGTTATTGGTAATTAGAAATTCGACAAACTCCCTCCCATGCTGCTTTTTTGTCCCCCGATATCTGTATTATACTAAATACCGAAATTCAAAGTGCAAAATAATTAAATCGCTAATATTTCTTTATGCAATTTTTACAGTTTAATTTTATATTCATATGTAATTTATAATATAGTCCATTTATATGACTAATTGTATTTAATTTTGGAATTCAATGCCGACATTTACGAATCAAAATAAAAAAAAAAAAATTAAATTCCCATCAGACGGGATTGTTACCATGTATCACTGCTCTAATCAAATTCTACAGACCTTATTGCTTTAAATTTGCTCTTGAAATTATGTGCAAATAATACAAAGAATGATTAAAGAAAAAACTATAATTATTAATTCTATAATAATATTTCACTGGAAGATACTTCTCTTCTTTATTTCAACCTAATTATCGAATCTTTATAAAATATATAACACGTGAGAAGATTTGGAAAAGATACATCTTGATGTGTTCTGAAAGCTAACTAGAAAATTAAAGGACCTATTAACTAATATACTATTATCACCCAATATATATTATCTTCTGGACCAGCCTCAACTAATTTGACAGTTTTTCTACTCATTTTAATTACTCTTTGAATTAGTTATGGATCAATCATAGGGATTTAAATGAGATGAATTGGGTTTAACAATATCATATTCAAGCTCGATTAATTAGAGTATTATTTGAGTTTGGCTAATTTGTGAAGCTCAATAAAAAAACTCAAATCAGTGTTTCAAACTCTAACTCAAAAGTACGTCGTTCTAACTTATAGTGTGAGAAAAAAAATTAATTAAAAAATTCATGAACCTATTCATAAGAGCAATTCTATGAATTTATTGAAACGATAAAATTTGCAAGCTTATTAGCAAAGAAACTCATAAATATCTTGAATTGAAATTGTGCTCGTTTCACTTCAAGCTCGACTCGATTGGTCCGATAAAAAACATTTTATATGAGTTTTGTAGATGAAAACTGCAAATTGTTCATGAACAGTTCTCTTCATTTGTGTATTGATTACAAACATACAAATATGAAAACTTGAAAAAACACTTATTTATACACAATATAATATCCATGAACATGTTTTGCATGGATAAATTTATCCAATTGTTCAAATTGATGGGGTAAATAAAGAAATAAATGTATCTTTGAATATAATTCTTGGGGAAATTAAAATATTCTTCTTTAATTTGTGTGGCAAACTTAGCTAACTAAGTCTTAATTCAATAAAATTAAAAGCCATGTAGCATAGGCTAACCAAAAAAACAAAAATTATTATTATTATTATTTTTGTAGTCATGATACCAATGAGAATTCCTTCCAATCCATTAACCCTCGTTGACCATGAACTCCTTCGCCTTCTCATATGCCCTATTCAAATATTCTCTAAATCTAATCAAATCAACTCTAACATTTTGCTCTTCAACTATATACTCCTAAGAAGCAATTGGATCTTTTATCAATGAACTATTTTCACCATACTTATCTACCAAATTACTTTCCTCTACTCCAATTCTATACTCCATGTACTCCAATCCCATACCCATTTTCCCAAATTCCCATAACAATATTCTCCAACTCATTCATTGCCTAGAGGCACCATTGCATGAACACCGATCCCGGCCGGAGAAAAAATGTGTGTGTTAGGGCTTGCATGACTTGTATTAATAAGTGCATAAGCTTTCCATAATGGAGCATCAAAACCAATATCTTCAGCTCAATTTTTCACTTCATTTTGATTTAAAAGCCCTCTTCCAATATTACCGCTACGACTTGTCAGCACTAAACGGGCTTTTCTCATGGAGGATTGACCACTAATAAGAAGTGGTTTCGGTCGCGCTAGGTAGGGTAGGCTTTGTCTAATAGGGCACGAAAACGTTTTTGAATTTGGTAGAAACTTAGGGTTGATACTCACGAATCCATGTGATATGAGATCTATCGCGGCAGAAGTAAAACAATAAGTGGATGTATCATTATCAAGGTTTGTTATTGGGTGCTTACTAATTGTTTGTAGTTAATCTCCATACTTACTGAGCCACTAATTACGAGCCTTCCATATTACTTGGATAAAATCCTGATCTTCGGGGAACACAGAATTGACGGTGATGAAGAGGGGAATAAGGCCATCATTGAAATCGTGGTCTCTCTTATCCTTTTCGTTGTAAAACTCTCCCATTTTCTGGGTAAGCCCTAAATTTTTCCACGTTATAGAGTGCAATGGAAAAGAATGTGGGGATATATGCAGGCCAGCCAAAGATTTCTTCCCTTTTGGGGAAGAATTCATACGCCTAAATGAGAAATAATAGAGACATTAAATTTTCAAAAGTTTTTCAATCTATTAAAAAAAAAGAAAAAAAAGAAAGAAAGAACAGCTACCCACGTAAGATGACCAGCAACCCACCAGTTTTTGCAGACTCGCCGGAGAAGATGACCAGCGTTAGGACTCCACCGCCGCCTCCTTCGCCATATGTATCCTACCGACAATTATAGGGTACCGGTTGAAAGCCTTCGAGTCGGTAAGTCGTCCGCTACCCTTAGAACCGCCGTCGGAGCACCGGATGATGGCCAAAATGACGATTGAAAATCTGCAACGCTGCCGCCTGAAATATCAAAACCAGCGAGATTCCATTCATTTTCCGTCCATTTTCAGGCAGTTTGTTGATGGTATCCGTCGAGAATCATGCTGCAGACATGATTCTAACCGTTTTCCGTCGAGATTTGGACAGGAATCGTTTCAGTTGCATTGAACCCTCACCGGAGAAGATGGAAGTCTTGTTTCCTTCGATATTCCGACGAATCTAGTCAGTTTCCGTTGGGTTTTAGGTTGCCAGACGTGATTCCGTTCATTTTCCGTTTAGAAGCAGCCGGAAAATCATCTTTTATGTCTCGTCGTGAAGTCTGCCGGAAAAATGGGTTGGCCGGAATAAAACTCCGGAAAATCTTAGGTCGCCATACACTTTGTATACTTTTACCCTAAACTGAACCTTTTTTTGCTATTATTTTTAATTTTTATACTAAAAAGGTTTAAATAGCTCTATTTCATATTATTTTGCTCCAAATGACACTCTCTCTAACAATTTACATTTTTGGAACTGAATGTCTAAGACCCCCTAGAATGTGGCGGTTCTTGGGTCCAAGGGAGTCGGGTCGTTGATTTTGCAAATATCCTAGGACATATGAGTCCGATTGCAGTTGTTTTCTTTGTCTTGAGATTTGGAGGATTCAGGAACGGAGGAGGACCACGCCGGTGGTGGTGGTTGTTGCAGCGACTTTGGTTGTAAGGAATTCTGCTTCAATGCTCTTTTTAGTTTCAAGCGTTCAGTTTCTGTAAAAATATATTATCAAGCGACAAGTTTATATGAAGTACTAGAGTGAAAGATTTATTAAAGGCCATGTACAAAGTTTGAGAATGAAATGTTGTATGTGATTGCCTAATTTATGACTAAATATATAAAATTAAGTAATTAATAAATGTTAGTATAACACTCATAAATCTGTGAATGGATTGTTTTATTCGGACACCAGAATAAAACAATAATTTGTAAAGAAGTGTAAGATACATGGATTAACTGATGGAGTTACATTTGTTGGTGTTGGAGGGAAAGATAGATTGATCTGTAACATGAAGAAGAAGAGTCGAAAATGGGAGGAGTGAAGGGATGAAGGAGAAGGAAGAATAAGAAGAGATGGAAATTAAGGAGTTCATATGAATATGACAGTATAACTATAGTTTTAAATTAATTTCCCCACTCCTAACTTTCCATCTTCAATTCAATTTTTCAAAAGAAATATTATAATTCTTCAGTTTTAAAATTCAATTCAATCCAAAATGTATAGCTAAATACTGTTAAGATCAAAAAGTCAGCACAGAATCAACCTGCCACTGCCACTAATAGATTGGTTTATAAAAAATTAAACCTATTTGTCTATCTTTTGTCTCTCCACAAACTATGCCTTAATAAAAAAAAGAATTCAAAAATTATATTTATTAAAATTATGCATGCTTGTTTTCTTTTACTTTTGTCTTAAACATTTTTTATGGACAATTTTTCATATATTATGATAAATTGTATTAATTAATCATTTGTTTAGTAAATTGATTAACTAGTATTTAAATTATAATTTGCATTTAACTATTTCTTTTATCATTTATACTACTAAACAAACTATAATTTTCAATAATTACTTAAAAGTTGAGACTCAGTTCGAATGTCTTGTTCAAAATAAGCTTGAAATCTAAATAACCTAAACTTAATTTTTACAGTGCTTGTCTTGATTTCTCATTCCCTTTATCTAATTTTGATATAAATATATAAAAAGATAATTAGACAAATTACACACTCACGTTGATATTAAAGTTTAATAACTATTTTTGTGTAACAATTCTTATGAATATAAACTATTTCTCATTCTAACTTACTAGTCTAATTCCAATTAAAAATGTACATATTTAATAAGTAGAAGAAAAAATAATTTAACTTATCAAATAATATCCTTTAAAAAATACATGGTCCAATATAAATTACGAGCTCAAATGGATCTACAATCATATTAGTACGAATAAATAATATCATCCCAACTTTTGACTAGATCTCCTCAATCAATTATCCTTCTTTGTCCATAAACGTCTTAGCTTTTTTTATAGGCTCTACTCAAATATTTCTTAAATCTAATCAAATCAACTGTAACATTTTGTTCTTTCATATTGCTCGACCAATTTTTCCCTTGGGAAGCAGTTGGGTCTTTCACCAGTAGCCTATTTTTTCATACTATCATATTTATCTAACAAACTACTTTCCTCCACCCCAATCCTATACTCCATATACTCCGGTCCCGTACCCCTACCTAAATTTCCAAAACAATGTTCTGCTACCCACTCATTTCCTAGAGGCACCACTTGCAACAACACCAATCCCGGCCGGATAAATAAGGCGTGTGTCAGCGTGATTTGAATTAATCAAAACATAATGGTAACAGATGTTGGTTGACTTTGCTCCGGCTGCTATAAATGCAACACTAGCAGTGGTAGGAGGATGGTGTTCTTCATGTTCTAAGCGAAGCTCTGGCTGCCAATTACCCCTTCCAGTGACAATACTCCTGTCCATTTCGTTGGTGAGCTTAGCTCCTTTTGGGGAACTATGCACATCTTCTTCTTTCTATACTTCTTTATCTTCCTCCATGATTTGTGCATTTTGATTTCAGGATTTTATTTTCGAAAGGAAGAGACATGAATTACTAAGGAATTGGTATGGATATTTTCATAATAATAATAACAATAAATTTTTGTCATTTAGAATAATTTTAAATTAAAAATTTTTTACTTTGTATGTTGACTAACGGCAAAAATTGGAGGGATGGAGTTAGGGATTAGATGGAATAAATAAATGAACTTGTAAATCTATTTTTTAAATTAGAAGGATTCAAGAGCAGATTTAGATAAATCTGTAGGACCTAAAAGATATTATCCCTGATCATGTTGAGGCTGATTTATACGTGGTTGGATCAAACTGAATGACGTTAATGAAATTTGGGGCCCACTATTTGATCTATTTCAATGTGGAGCGTTTCAGCTGATTTGTACCAATTGTAGATTGAATGGGTCCCTTGATTGTCAGTATCTTTATTGACTCGTACAGTACAAATAGTAAGAAAATAGGTGAACGTGTTACTTTCTAAGCAGGTACCAGGTTTTTGTTGTACTTGTCCCGATCAGATTTCTTCGCTGACGTCAATAGCAATACCTCGTGCCACTCTGTTAATTATTATCCATAGTGTACGGTCACAATTATCATATACCGTTAAGCCCATTTAGTTGTATGAACCATACCAGTGGCCTCTGAGGTCAATCGGGCTTGGCCCACGTCTATCCTAAGCCTAAAGTATCCACTCTGGTTTTTACAATTTTGTTTCAATTTTCAACAATTCTTTTTAAGGAACAATTTTTTTTTTTTTTCTGGAATAAAGGATTAATGCTCGTTTGAAGATGTCAAAAATATTTAGATGATCCCTTTTATACATGTAAGAGCTTTTTTCATTCATTAGAAATAGGTTGAAAAATTAAAATATAAAATTAATGTATTACATAAAGTTTTGGAATGTTCTGTTTCATATAATGACAATTTAGAATATAAATTTAATATATTGCATCAATTTGAGATTATGAAAATGGCGGAGCTAATTCAGCTAGCTGGTTTAGAAATGTTGAGGCTAATGTAATCTCATGTGAACAAGGAGATGATGTATTTTCTATGTGATGTGTGTCCTCGCAGTGTGATTGTAATTGTTGAGATGCCATGGTAGATGATATTTTATTGATAGTTGATGCACATATTTGCACGCAACATCCTTTCATGGTAGATGAAATATCAGAAATTCATTTCATATATATATATATATATATATATATATATATATATTATGCTGTGACATTATAATTTTTATTTCCTCAATTGTTTCTAATTATGGGTACCAATGGGCAATTAAGCTAATATTTTTCCTTTAAAGGGGGGAAAAAGCCATAATTATTGGTACATATCCACAAATTCCCTTCTCCTGCACCAATCACTACTAACTTTTCTTTTGGTTTTTATAGACCTTTCTTTGACTTGCCTCTGACGCCTCAAGACATCTCTTTAGGTAGATTCCATGCAATGCAACTTGTGGTCAAACCTGAATTTGACCGGAAATATGGTCGCTGCATGCCCAGTGGCCACCGACTTATAACTTATAAGCTAAAGAACACAAGAGTCTGAGTGAATAAATTTGAACCAACCATAGTTTGAAATTTCTTGCAATAAGATTGATTGCAAAGACTCATGACTTATGACTTTTTATTATTATTATTGCAATAAGAGTTTGATTGCAAAGACTTATGACACAACTATTAAAATTTGTTATCCAAAAAAAACAACATTTATTTGGCTTGGCTACAAGTACCAAATAAAATTGTTCTCTCGTTTAAAATAAGAAAAGATTATTAAAATAATTTTATAATTTAACATATTCTATTTTTTTTCTAAATTTTTAAAAATTATGTTTTTAATTTTTAATTTTTTGCATTATTCTATTCTTTTATTATTCCGTTAATTTTTTATATTATTTCATAATGTCAAAAATACTCATTTATCAGAAGGATATATTTTTAAAAAATTATTGTTCTCATAGATGACTTTGGAATTTTAATAAGATAGAGAACTACTATTGTAATTCTACAAATCAGAAAATATACAAAAAAAAAAAAAAAAAAGCAAACCTAAAACCATTGACTCCTCTTCTAGCTTCGTCCAGGGCCGCCACCACCCATTTGCAGACCTAAATCATCAAAATCCCACCTTGTCCACCACCACCTCCACTTCTTCCTCCACCACCGGTAATACTCGCTTCCATTATCATTCCCTTCTTCCTCTCCTTCTTCTTGCACCGCCAGTAATGCCGACTCGTGGTTTGAACCACCTTTCCCTTTTTCGGTCACACTCTGCAACCACTACAACCACTTTTTTTAACCTCATCACCACACAAATCGAAAAATCGAAGAGGAACAAAGTTTTCAGTGGAAGATATGTTTAGCGATTTGGAGTTAAGAAATCTAGAAAAACAATTTGAAGATACCTTGTTATCATTATTAATATTATTTTGATAATTTTTTTTTTTTAAAAAAGAAAAGAGTAAAACCCAGAAATTGTTACATCGATCGTCGCAAACTGGATATGGATTTTGGTTGTCTCGAAGAATGGACGAGTAGGTGTGGAAGACTGGTTCATTGCCAATGTGAAAGCTTAAAGCTATACTTGCGAAAATGCCTCAACTTTGTAATGAGAAAATTTTATATTTAAAATGGGTTTCTTGTTATTGTAAAAAAAAAAAAAAAAAAAAAAAAAGTTTCTGTTGAAAGAGAGATGTTTAAAATGGGTTTCGATTGCTTCTGTTGGCACAAAGTAGATCAAGATGAAGAGGGAGAGTAGAGTGTACAAGAATGATAACAAGCTGGGATTGAATTTATGACTGAGATGATGAGAAAGTGATTATTTGAGTGGCTAATGGTGAGCAAGTGATTGTCTGGTGAGCAAGTGCTGTGGCGACATTTACCACTTTCAGCACCGGCGCGTGATGTACTACTTCATCACCTCCGATTTGCTTCGTTTGGTGTAGCGATCCCTGCGTTTTGTTTATCAGTATTAAATATTATTCAAGGGGGCATTCAAATCATGTAATGGTTTTAGATGAAAAAATTAAAAAATTAGAGACAAAAAATGGAAATGTCAAATAATTTGTCCCAACTATTGAAAAAGTTGACATTTTGTAAAATGAGCGTCCTGTCCTTTTTAGGAATTAAAGATTATTTTGCAAGAAGAGTGTTTTTGTAATTAATTCCAACAATAATAATATAACTTGTAAATTTTAATATTTATAATTAATAAAAAATAATTTACAATTTTTAATGTGATAAAAGCTTGGATTTTTGAATTTTACTATTATGAATTAAGCTTTTGTATATTGAAATTGTGTGGAGAAACCATACTGAAATTAGAACCTGTAACTTTGTCGTAAAAGCCGGGGAAAAGCAATGTGCTATCCTCACATATTCCTATGTTCTTTTGGGGGGGTCCACTACGAGGTCAATTTCGTCATGTAAAATTTTCTGATGGTGGCATTTTTGTGTTTTACTTTCATGCGAGGGTCTTTTATTTAAAGGCCCGAGATTTTTGGATGCGAATCGACTCGGGGATTTGAATATTTAAGAGAAGAAGCAGCATTTTCGATTTTTCGCCACCATTTAAAATTTTTCTTTTCTTTAAACAGATACATGTACGGAAAAAAGGGCAGTTTGGTATTTGGAGTCAAACACTGCAACTATAAAATCATTCCAATCGAATTCCAATTTTGTCCTCCAGCCGTTAATAGTTTTGGATCTTGGCTTTTCTGTTTTTATTGTAATGTATGTGTTCCCTCCTAATATTTAACTACAAATTTAATAAATGAAAAGTTAAATGTTGTTTTGATTTTTAAAGTTAGGGTAATTATTAAATTTAACCTATTCAGGTTTTTTAAAATATGTTTCTTCAAAAAGAATTTGTTTATTATGATTAAAATTTTTTAAAGGAATAGATGTATTTTTTCAAATTTTAGTAGTAGTAATTTGGTAATTAGTAGTAATAATTTAATAAATATTCAAAAGAAATAGGGGTATTTTTGAAACATTCTAAAGTAGTAATTTAGTAATTAGCAGTATTAATTTAGTAAATGTAACTTGGTAAATGTTTAAAAGGAATAAGGGTATTTTGAAACAAAATGTTCCCTCTATTCTCTTATTTAAAAGTAATTTAGAAAAATAGCTCATGTTTAAAAGTTAATCCATTTCATAAGTGGATCCAAACAAAATTAATTGTTACTCCTGCAAACTTTAACCTCCAACCTTAAAAAAAAATACCACAAATTAAGTTTAATTACTAAATAAATGATAAAAAATAATACAAATGCTAAAAAAAATATCAAAATTACCTCTTCTAATAAAAAGTAAAAATAATTTTTTAAAAAAAATAGTGAAACTAGAAACAACCAACAGTAACACCGATCATCTTTAACCAATTTCACCACCGTTGATCACCACCTTCAACATCAAAATGGGCCAATTGGTGATGTCATTCATCAACTTAGGCAACAGTGACCTCCGCTGACACCAACAGTCTAGCAACAAATAGTGGAAAGACTTAGAAAAGTTAAATATAATTTTGGTTTCTCTTTAAATTTTAAATCTTTGAGGCTTCGAGTCATCATCTTACAGGTGATGATCTTGAATTTGAGACCATATTTGAAATCTATAAGTCGAGAGTTTTTCGATAATATATGATTTGTTAGGTTTCACCACCACTGAAAATCAAGTCATCAGTGACAGTTAGAAGTTATTCGATAAAGAAGATGAAGTAAATTGAGTAAAATTCAATAACAATCAATAAACCATTCAAAAATTTCCAATTCTTATTGAATTTACTGATTTTTAATTATTATTATTGAGTTTTATTGATTATGCATAGAAATTAAAAAAATCATATAAAAAAATTATTATTAATTCTTATGGACTCTTATTAATTCTTATTGATTTTTATTGATTCACATTTAATTTAAAGAATATAATCCAACAAATACATAAAAACTCAAAGAATCGTGTAAAAAGAAAAAAAAAATATTTACTCATTTTTATTTGATTTTCAATGATAATGATTTTTATTTATTTTTAATAATATTCTTAGTGATATTGATTCTCTTTATTTTTTATTGATCCTTATTAATTTTTAATGATTTTTATTGAATCTTAATAATATAATCAAATAATAAAAACTAAAAGAATCATAAAAAAAGCTACTAATTCTTATTGAATTTTATTAATATCTATTGACTCTTATTAAATCTAAAAAATATAATCCAAAAAATTGTATAAAAACTCAAAGAATTATGCTAAAAAATTATTACTCATTCGTATTGATTCTCGATGATAATAATTCTTATTGACTCTTATTTACTCTTATTGAATATGAAGAATATAGTTAAACAAATGCATTAAAAACTCAAAGAATCATGCTAAAAAATTATTACTTATTTTTATTGATTTCCAATTATACTGATTCTTATTGACTCTTATTTACTTTTATTGATCCTTATTGATTTTTTTTTTTTAAATTTAAGGAATAAAATCAAACAAATGCATAAAAACTTAAAGAATCATGCTAAAAAATCATTACTCATTCTTATTGATTTCTAATAATACTAATTCTTATTGACGATGATTAAATTTAAAAAATATAATCGAACAAATGCATACAAACTCAAAGAATCATATACTAAAAAATCATTACTCATTTTTATTGATTCTTAATGATACTGCTTTTTATTAATTCTTAATGATACTGATCTCATAAAAATAAGTACAAATTAATATAAATTAGTACAATAAATAAAAATTAATATAAATTAGTACAAATCATTAGAAATCAGTAGAATAAATATACATCAGTAGAAATTGATAATTTATACTATTCAGTAAATTTCAATACAATTTAGTAATTTTTAATCAATTCAATATCAGTAAATTTTAATACAATTCAGTAAACCTAAATAAAATTCAATAAAAAGTAATATAAACCCTAAAATGATCGTGTCATCTTCATCTCCTTCTTATAAAAAGCCTTAGTTGCCGCAAGCCATAGGAAAAATAAAACAATAATGAAACTTAAAAAATAATATGTCATAGGAAAGCTCTTGACTCGTAGATTCTATATATGACATTACTTTTTAGTGACTCTTCCACATGTCACTGGAAAATGCAAAAAAAAAAAAAAAAGATTAGCGACAAATGGTGATTTTTTTTCCGGCCAAAGAACGATGACATGATGAGTTCCAAAGTTTTTCTCATCGCCTAGTCTTTCGTTTGGTCGCCTTAAATTAGAAATCCATCATCAGAAACTCTATGAATCGAGAATTTAAAGTTTTCATATTCTAAAAAATCCAAAATTAGATCTAAGTTTTCTTGTCATTCTTTTTACTATTTGTTGAAAGTTTAGTGCCGATCAAGTTCACCGTTGCCTAGACTAGTGATTGGTAAATGGAGGTGAATGCTGATAAGAAAATATATGTAAAGAGTAGCTATTTCACATTGTAAAACATGGTTTTTGACTTTTCTTTTTTCATTTTAATTTTTTTTTAATAATAATAATATGCAGAATTATAGAATAATAGATAAGATTTTTTTTATTATTTTTTTAACAAGCAGAGTGGTCGCCATCATAGATTTTTGAGATGATGAGATATGATTTGGTAAAATGCAGTACAAAATTCCAGTATGGAGCATCTCTCTCTCTTTTTCACATTTATGATACTCTATTTTAATCTTCATTCCTTTTCTCTTCTCTTCTGCAATAATAATTATATATACTATGTATCATTTAATTTGTACTCCTGTAAGTAAACGCTTTTCTTTTGGAAATGAAATGACTGTATATGCAATAATATTTTATTTTATTATTTTTTTACCATGTTGAAGCTTCCTCTATTTGGAATTTCAATTTAAATATATTAAATTAATTGAATCAAATTTTTTTGAGAATAGATTGAATTGCGTTGAACAAAGAATTGTCCAACAGAAAATAGAATTTAACATAGACTACAGCCAAGACGAAGATGCTTTGACTGGCTACAATGCCCAAAGAGGCTCTTGCTTAACCAACCAAGCTTTAGCCTTTAAGATAAAGGCATGGTTGAAAGGCTTCATATCACGACACTGCCACTCTCTTTGGGATAGCACGCACTTTCCACTTTATTATTATTGTATGAGATTGAAGAATTATTATTATATTATTATTTTTGGGAAATCACTAAATTTTGATAATAATATACTATTTCGTCTCTATATTTTATCAAGTATTACTTTTTTATCCTTACAATTTAGTTAAAATTTTAATTTTCATACTTGATCGTTAGTTAATATTTACTTAAACATTAGACTGAATATATTAGTAGTGGAAATGCTTTACACAATGCAAAATCTCTAGTTAATTTTTTTTTTAAAAAAAAAAAATCTCTAAATATATTAGTGGAAATGCTTTACACAATGCAAAATTTGGTAGTTACCAAATAGATAAAGATAAAGAGACAAGAAGATATGAAATAAGTAATAAGGGACCAGCTTTTTAAGAGTGACGTTTAAAAAGGATTTATAAGCAACAAGCGTTACTTTTGAATTCATGTAATCAATTGATTAACGTAGAAAATGAAATAATTGGACCATTCAAACTAAACCATAACCATCACATAAAAAGCAAGTCAATTCAAGTTTGCTAGAAATGGGTCATCCTTCCTTTCCATTACTTACCTAAATCTCTCCTCTACTTCCAACTTTTCACACATTTCCCATGTCATGGACCACTATTATTATATTTTTAACAAAATTATTCATCTTTAATTAAAAATAAAAATAGTCTCTCTTTGTCTATACTTAATATTTATTCATGAAATTTATATCATGTGATTAGTAATAATAATAATAATTCTCCTAATAAAAGAAATTGTTATTGTGACTCAGTCTTCTGAGTTTTGAAAATACCCCAATGACTTAGAAATTTCTCTCATATTAAAATTTTAATTATTGAAACCCTTATATAATGAAACTTTAGTTTTAAATTAAGAAAAATTGGGAAAGTCGAGAAACATGCATATTTCTAAATTATATAAGCTGGCCATGTTTTTATAATAAGATATATTAATATAATTGGAATACTGGATTGGTGATTGATTTAATATGTTGTTTAAATTTGTAGAAGAAACCAAATGATGAAATATAATTATAGCACCCACCTGTTAGATACAATAGTAGAAACATTTGGAAAGCTTTTCTCTCCATAAAGTCTACCCATTTCTTTGATACATGTCAAGTGTTCAGTAGCATCATGTCGAGAAAATGGAATTTTTGTTCAAAGAAAAAAAATTATATGATTCTGATTACTAGCAAACATATATACTCTTGATAATTAGTCAATTAAATTACTAACTCTGTCCTCGTTCATTCTATATAAGCACAATAATTTTTTTTTAATTCTTTTTAATTTTTTATTTTCTCTTAACTTTTTCTCATTTATCATGCATGATCTACGCCTATAGAACTAGCTCTGGTGAACGATTTGAATTCAGCTTAAAAACACCAATATCATCAAGCAACTGATTTTGCACACAAACTACATAGAGGTTAAATTCGTTGAAAACGATAGTTGAATGAAGAAAAACGAACCAAGTTAAGATATTAGACCAACTAATGGGATTTACTTTTCCGACATATTTTTGTCAACTTTCGGTGCTTGAATGATCCATAAAAATGAAATTATATTCAGATTTTTCATAACAAGAGTTTTGATTTAATATAGTTGTTTGCTTTATTTACTGCAGAAAACAGAAATTGAGTTTTAGGTAAAAAAATTTTTGTTTAGTTGTGCTAAAAGTTAAAGAATGAAATGATATTTAAAAAATTACATCTTTATCCTTGTTGTCATTTGAAAAATTATAATTTATAGCTAAAAAGAAAGTAAATTGAAATTCAAACCTTTCTAATTACAATTTAAAGTTCATACTCCTTTTATGAATATAGAGCAAAGTTTAGAGATCATGGATAAAAATTACCCTTTAAGCAGATTTAAAAGTATAAACTAATAATAATGAAAATGGAAACAAAAAACTTAACAAGCTGTTTAGACTTGTAAAGGTCCAAAAATGTGCGTTACAAAGGCGTACCCCGTAATTCCTTTAGATCTTTGAATTTTGCTTAGGAAATATTCAAAATGAAACGGTTAATATCTTTCTACTTTGTAAAATTATTGGAGATAAAAATAATTTAAAAAAGTATTTATAATTATATATTTAAGAAATTGGTCACTTTCATATTAATCTTAAGAACAAAAGAGGAGAGAGACGAATTGCCTCAACAATCGCCTAATTTGTTGTTGATCGAAAAGAGCTACAATAGACGAAATCCAAGAAAATCGAAGCACCGTGATTAGTCACCAGAATAGTGAATACACATCAATCAAAGCACTAAGATCCAAAATCTTTCGATCAATTTTCGGTGACCTTCTACATGTTCTAAGTGTATCGAACGATTTTTTTTTTCCAATAAATAGGTATTGTTTCAAATTTCAGTCAAAATTAATGTCGTATTGTAAACAATGACAAAAAAACAATTAAATGAAACATGGATTGTTAATTTTTGTAATTGTTTGAGTTTGTTGGTGATAAAGAAAACTGTTGCTAAGTGTGGAACTTCAACAAGATTCAATGGAAAAACTAACGGAATGTGGAATGTAAAATTCTTAAGATTAATTTAAGAATTAAAAAAATAAATAAAAAAAAAAGATACATTATATAATGTGGGTTTGAGAAAACCTGAAATTGAAAAACAAATGTTTTGTGAAAAGATCCAAAGGCAAAACAACACCATTATTGTTGTCATATCTCTACCACTTCCAACAATATTCAAATATTCTCAAACATAAAATAAGACAATAAAATTGTTTTATTCAGCATTCAATAAAGAGGAGATTTGGACAATTCTTTGTTTGCCTACTCTCAATCAATACCATCTTTATTCTATTTTATCCCATTTTGTTATATATATATATATATATATATATATATATATA